>JAMKCH010059084.1:0-224011 GCA_023653785.1 Ophioderma brevispina | reverse complement strand
ACCGCAGCTATCCGTTCATGGCTATGTTTTGGCAGCTACCGATATAAGCGGATTAGATGCTATCCATGCATTACGATCAGTCTTTGGAATTAAGCTAAATTATCGCCCACCTGTGATTTCGGCAACCTGAATTAAAATAAAAAGCACCTGTATACTTCACCATATTGATTGCTCCTGCCTCCTGTGAGAGCAAAAATAAATATTGATTTGATGTGATGATTGATTGATTTGATTTGATGACCAGGGGAAACGATCTAGTCACGTGTTTGGAATTTCATTTTCGAGCGAATCCATTAGACGTAATATTATTTCTTCACCTATATTCGTTTTAAGAAAAATAATCTATGTTTATTCTATAATCTTGACAACAATCTATGTGAGTTTGGTTATGAACACGCGATAGTGAAGGTTGGTTTTATATGATTCAAAATGTAGTATAAAATTGTTTGCGTTTTCAACACTTGCGCATAAATGGGCGTTTGCGTTCAAAAAAACGTAAAAAAAAGTAATACCCACCCCTGATTTGTTGGAAGTTTAAAAAGCGATAACAATCGAATTAATTTATAAATATAATTGTAAGTGTGTTTTTACGCGTATTTTGACGTATCATTTGCTGCCATCGCCTGAAATTTTGTTGAGTTTATGGCCGTATTCATAGACGCGCCACCAGACATGTTGGGTGACAAGATGCATACATTCCAGGACTACAATACATTACTGCCAAGCGATCCATGTTTGAGCGATTGCACAGTGATCATTGACAGTGAATGTATTGTGGCAATGGAAGCGTCATGCCTTGTCCACCACATGGCTGGCTATTAATACGGTCTATACTCCTATCTATACACCCCCAAAAAGTAATACCCACCCCTGATATTTGTTTGTCAAGTTTAAACGATACATCGACTTATAATTTATAAATATAATTGTAAGTGGTTTTTTTACGCTTATTTTGACTATCATTTTGCGGCGATCGCCTGAATATTTTTGAAGTTATGGCCACTTGATCGAAACCATCCAGGATTTAAAAGTTGCGTAAACCCTATGGAGAAGGAGAATTCCTCATGCAGAGAATAACCATCCCAATGTTTCATTGTTTAGGAAGTGTAAGAAGTTTTATATGGCTCCCGGCGGACTATAATTACTGTTATCATTCAGTTCAGGTAAAACCAGGTTGTCCCCCGTGACCGCCCTGTGCTTTGAGTTTTTGAACCTATCCACAAATACACTGCGAATATTATTAAAGTCAAAAAAAGTGTCTTATTTGAACTAATTAAATATTAGTCATGCAATTTTTTTTATAATCCCAAAATAGTGCTAAAAAGTTGTTTGGAATAAAAAGAATGTTTTTTAATATTTTCAGATTAAATTTCATATTGCAAATATTTCACAACTAAAAATTAGGACTTTTTATTACAAAATTCTTCACAAACTAATTAGCAAACGACAATGTGACTTTAAATTCGTCATTTCGTGGCTTGACAAACTAATTAATAGTCATTTGGTGAGTATAAAGTCGTCTTTAATTAGTCAATTTGTCATTTGACAAATAAATATTCGCAGTCATTAAGTTGTTCATTTTAAAGTCTAATTTGAGGTAGTGAACATACTGGGTAATATTTGAAAACTAGTTTAAAATCTGGGAAGGTTATCTTCCAGCATAGCAAAAAATGTTCCAGCATTGAGGGTACATGAGAAAAAAACTGATTTGCATTGACTAATTTTACTTAGTCAAATGGGAACTTGTTTTGACTAATTTAATATTTCAGTTGTAAGAACAGTCTTTCAGGTGTGGGACATAAATTTGTGGGGGGTTTTTGTGTTTAAAAAAAGACAAAGATCATCGCGAGGTTATTTAAAGGTCCATAGTCTAATCGCTAAACGCCTCGTCCTCAGACACCATTATTTGCACTAGAAGTGGTATTTTATGTATATGAAGGAAAGAAGCTATTAGTTTTTCATTACCCTGTGGAATTTAGGGCTATTCTAAAGGATCTTTGGTTGGATGTTAATGAGCCGAAAAATTTCGGTTCGATCTATACATTTAAAAATAACTCTAAGGGGAGCATACCAATATTACGTTTTAGCTCTACTTAAACGGGTGAAAAGATACCTACGAAACTTACAGATGGGGTTGTAAAAGAAGAAAAATGAGTGTCCCCCATGAAAAGGCTAAAAAGGTGTCCAGCTACCATAGCAACCGGACTTGTAGACGAGGCCATTTGGGTACAGTGTGAAACAATAACTGTATACAGCACTCAATTGAGAACACAATAGACACATGGGTGGTAGGACACTCAGTCACACGGACACTGTAGTAATGCAGGGTTCGGGAAAGAAGGCATTTTGTATTAATTTACAAATACAAAATACATAATTATAATATTATACTAGGGCTGTGTTGTGATATTTGGTGTATCGGTGCGGCATGGCTACAGAGCGAATAACTCTGTAGCCATGGGCTCGATGTTCAAGGGTATTAGGGTTGATAGAGATTACTTTTGCAGGGGAAGTTTCTGGAGTTTTGAGTTATGCCACAGGGAATTTAACCGAAGCCATGAGTGATGTGCACTTCAATTTTTTTTCTGTAATTTATCATGATATTACTACGATCTTTTGAACAAAGGTTTAAGAGATGATTTTGTAATGTCACTGGGACCGGAGACTGCAATAGTAAATTGCATGTAGCAGTTTCACCAATTACCGTTTGAAAATCGCCAATGCCCCCAAATCGAGCAGATCGTTGTCCTACCCTCCCTGTACAGAAACCACATGTATAGTCTCACATCTGATCGATTACGCTTGTTGTGACAACAGAGATACGAATGCTTGCTGCTTTGCCGTATTGTTTGTAGTATAAACGGTTAAGAGATGAATAAGTTTGGTTTGTCACGTGTCAGGTTACCAGGTCCACGTTGTCAGGTATCAGATTAATCAGTTTGCTCTTCGGGGGCGACGTATAAATATATCTTAACTATGTTAAATCAAGGTCTTTACATGAACCCTTGCCCAAAGTGCTATTATTTTTTCCAAAGCACGTTTTTATGGTTAAAATCAGTACAAAATTACCTTTTCCCTACTGATTCAAAACCCGACGTACGATGGGATAATCAGTTGTTTTTTGCAATGTAGGGAGACGTACGTCATTTTTACTGAAGGGTCAACCGAAGCAACATAATAAACCAATCAATGCGTGACGTCATCAAATTCTTTATTTGTTTCAAAAAATTGGCTTTTTATCCCATAATTTATAATTCCTTTTTAAGATTCAACATCTGTATATTGGTTCTTTAATAATTAATATTCAATTGCTCCCGCTTGTATGAATGTGAAGACGAAGATGGGTCCATAAGTTACAAACTGAAACATGTCAGCCGGCTAAATACCCCCCTTACCGTGGTAACTGAATGGAGCAGGACGGATCCCCGGGTTGTTTAGAAGGCTTACAGCCCCCCCGCGCGCGGCTGCGGGGGGTTGTTATGCGTAAAGATAATCTTTATAACTGAAAATGATTCATCCCCTTCAAGGTCATTATTGACAAATGCTTTAAATGTTTCCACATTAATATCGATAAATATTCAAGAACGCTCACTTAATTTTTCTTTAGAGAGGTGTATACACATCGTTAGGGAAATTTAACCCCGTGACTCACAGGGTTATCTCGAGTCATTTGAGGTAATTGTGTAAACATTATTTTTATTTGTACGAATTAGTGCCTATTCATTCACGTTGCTTGGAATGATCCTTGCTTAAGAAATGGATCGGGTGGGGGAGTTTCGTTAGCCTGACACATCTGACACACTTATTAATTAGAACCCTTCACGGAATAAAGCACATGTTTATCCGTTAATCTAGGGACTCATATGAGGTCATGTCCACAACTGAAATGTCTGCGTTACCTTATGATTGGGTATCAGTGTGGGTTACAATTTATCATTTACAGAATGAGGTTCAGGGTAATTCAGGGAATCTAATGTTCAAAAAACTATTATTTATTTTTTAATGGAAAGCTATCACGAGGCTTTTATATTGGGCTCCCTTAATTTAGTGCTTATGCCTTTGGCTTGTTCCGGCTATATAGCCACTTGTATACATAAATAAAATTACTAAATGTGTTTTTTTAATATGGAAGCAAAATTACTCCACGAGATGTACCCCCCCCCCCCCCCCCCCCCCAAACTAGGTACTAATGTTGGAGTT
Organism: Ophioderma brevispina; assembly: GCA_023653785.1. NCBI lineage: Eukaryota > Metazoa > Echinodermata > Ophiuroidea > Amphilepidida > Ophiodermatidae > Ophioderma > Ophioderma brevispina. The sequence continues at coordinate 219,811 of JAMKCH010059084.1, read as the reverse complement.
TGATGATGAAAATAAGACGGTCATTATTTACACCAGTGGGATTGGACAATTTGACGAGGAAATCCGAAAAACATATTGTAGGCAAAGGGGGGGTACATGAAAATTTTAATCGAGGAGAGAAGGAGGAGATAAAATAAGAGGAGTATGGAATACATTTTTTTAACGGAAGCTGAGCGAGAATGCATTTTTTACCTAAAAGTTGAATTACTCCACACACCCCGCGAAAATAATAACCTATCCTGAACAAATAGGGGCTTACACTTAGGTTCAGGTTTATTTCCATCTCATTGCACATCAATAACTATTGCAACAAATATAAATATGAGCATGATAATAATTGAAACTATATGTCGCTGGGCGGGAAAAACCTCTATGGTTCCTTAAACTCCTGAGGTCATGCAAAAACCACATTGTAGAAAGTAGGGGCCCCCAGTGCTAAAACTTTATGTGATTTGGTCACTCGGGTTTAGTTCGAAAATTTGAAACCAAATGATGATAGTAAAATAATATGCAATTTATTGCAGAATCTGGAGTCAATAAATATAAATATATTAGAAAAGAAACACTCTTGTTCAGGCATACAGAAAATTATTCAGTTTTTTAGGGTTTTCCTTGAAAAGGCTAATATGAGGTTTGTCAATGTACCCGTTTTTGTACTACATGTGAGGTTTGCTCTGAAAGGTCATATGCACATACGACGTTTTTTTCCGCCCGCGACGCGATCTATAGATTTAGTATAAATATGCAAGAATGTGGATGCCATCTTTAAAAAGAAGAGCGTTTGTAAATGTGGGCACCCTTGCATTAATTACACAATACCAAAAAGTAGTGAAACTAGTTTGAGAAGGATAAAAAAGACAATCATAAGAAAATAAGGGGCTAGACAAACAAATTTGCAATTAGTAAATTGAAAACATAAAGCAAACAAATAAAAACGGGACTGTTAATGAAACTGAATCCGCAGTATGTTAAATGTATGAGCAACTGCATTGTTGGTGATCTAATACTACATTCATTTATCAAAAATAGTTTAAAAATGGGTCCAATAAAATGATATGTTTTACTCATAGCAATTAAGCCTCTAGCATAATATCTATATACTTTACAAATGTTATGACGCTTCCTCGCTCGCTGAAAGATAAAATATAAATCCTTAAAAACTGGCACAAGAAGCATTATATTTTGTATGAACTATATCAGTTTACCCATCAACTCAAACAGAAATATCTCGGCATAAAGATCCATTTCCGACAACGATAAATTGTTTTCAAGGAAAAAATAGATGTAAATTTACATATATATATCTACACCAAGCCTCTTTCATAATTTGATAATTTTAGAATAGTGACTATGCATTTTGCATCCATTATATAGAAACGGTCTCAATCAGCAATTTATTTGTCTACCTTGCATTTCATATTTTCCTCTCAGCAAATCAACCCCGGGAATTCAACAAAATGAACCAAAGTGTTACCAAAGCTGATTTAAAAAGATCGTATTTCCTTAGATAGATGACATATCTTTGTTGCGATAGCTAAAGGTTGATATTTTACATCAGTGCCGATGGTTATTGTTTATTAATTCCTGATGTCAATACCAAATTCACGTGGTATGCTTTTGCAACTTTCTTACCTGTCAGGGCTTGTTTTCCTTACTCTTTGTTAAAAAAAAAAGATTTCCTTAGCTGGAAAATGAAGATCTAAAGACGTTGTAGAATTATTTTCAAGATTGAAAGCATGGTAATTATCATGCAAAACGCGTAATAATCATTACTAAAACATAAATAAACCGTTCAAATATTACAAGATATTTCGGCTAATTAAACGACAATGTTTAAAATCTAATAAGTCGTCCGAATTGCAATTGGTCCCTAAGGAGATAATTCTACAACTTTCACACCAGTAATCATAATTTCTGATATAAGAAATTATGATACCCAGTATTGCTTCGCTTTTAGTAATAATTACCCCATGCAGGTGCAAATGTAAATTGCCTAGTATTGTACACAATATGTCCTCAGAAAGAAACATTTAGCGCTGGCTATTAATAAAAGTCCCTATTCATATCTGAACAGCCAATTATTCAATAACCTTATAGGTAAAAGTATAATATTCATTAATTTGAGGATTTTATATGCCTACAACACTGTAAATTTTTCCGAACGCCTAAAATGTAACACCTTTTGAAAACCTGACACGTGTTCATACTACTTTATCTGTGATAAATACTTCCAGTTCCTTAAAATATGTGAAAAATATTAAGAAAGCTAATTAAATGATTACAATCGAAATATATATTCCAATTTTTGCTGCCTCGGAGTAAAAATAAAAAAGTGAAATTTTTCGTCGGAGTCGCTGAGAACACATCGGACACCTTACACCATTGGCATTTTTTAGGCGTCTGAAGTGTTCACGCTTCAGAATTCTTGAGTGAATTCTGAAGCAAAAAATGGAGTTTGTACAGTAACGGTTTAGCAACGTCCACGAGGAAATCGTTTGTTTTCAGCACATAAAGGGTTAATTATGTTTAATGTTACTAATAATTGTTTACTTACATGTATGTATGAACATATATCAGCAAAAAAAAAGGCCAATAGCTTTGGTTCTTTGATAATTAAAAATATTCTTAGATGACTTCCGTTAGTGCCCAAGGGGGGACCCCCACTAATTAACTCATTAACGGCTTGGGCGATTTTAATTTTTTGGTATGAAAAGAAGCGCATTTAAAAGTCAGACAATTACAAAAAATTTCGGCGCAAAACAAAAATCCCACGCGTAAAGCGGCCAGCGTGAAAACAAATTTTGGGGGTCCATAGGACCCCCCCCCCCTTGGTCACTTAAATGTTAACTTTCACAGTATTCTGAAAGGAAAGAAGGTCCCTTCTTGTAGGACTAACCCTGGTTTAAACCCAGGTTTAAAGTTAGTCTTCCTTTCAGAATACCAGCCTTAAAGTTGAGCTAGATAATCATGATAATGGCCATTCTTCGGGATGTCACACACGTGACCGAACTTTGTTTTCCTCCCATGACAAAACAAATAACATAGCGAAAGTGGAAGCATTATTTTTGGTTAGATTTTGTCCAAAGCTAACCAAAAATAATGTTTCCACTTTCGCTAGATTGGTTGTTTTGTCATGGGAGGCAAATGAAGTTCGGTCACGTGTGTGACATCCTGAACAATGGCCCTAATATTCTAATATTGATAAATAGCAGAAAGTAGAGTTTCATACTGAGCATCTTCGTAAAAAGAAATCACAGGGTGAATGTACAAAAGCTATCATGCCTAGCGTGTCATGCATCTTTAAATCGTTATGCCATGCCCTTGCACAGTAGCGTAACCGTGGGCAGGGCGCCCCCCCCCCCCACTCAAAAAGTCAAAATCCATGCCCCCCTCCTTCCCCCAAATGAGATCAGGAAAACTAGTAAATTGACATTCTTAACAGTATGTACCGTGTTCACATTTATTAAAATACGACCTCCATGGAAATGGCTAGTTACGCCACTGCCCATGCACATGGCGTGCCACGTGTTGACTCGTATTACAGGAAGATAGATGTTAAGCACGAGACGTAATTGTAATTGAAATGTGAATGATTTTTATGAATCGATCGAACAAAAGAATTTGATGCATCGCGTATGACATCTAAACCTGCCTACTGTCGTGAATTGCAAACTGGCCTGATGGTTGTGATTAACATGTTAAATCCATATTTCTCGGAGATAGTACGATGTGTGATATTATCGATTGGCAAGATGTTGGGAAATGTTGTTCTTCACACAAATGTTTGATCAATATGACAATATATTAAGGGGCTGGGATGCTTGAACATTTGCTGGATGGGTGGGTGATCGGATAAAATGATGGATGTACCATCTAACAAACATACAAGAAAAATGTAAAAGTCGAAAGGCTGGTCTCTGACAGTATCCTTATCATGTGCACAAGACAACTGTGAGCGTGTTCTAGTCTCACACAGCAGCTATCCCGTCATGCTATGTTTGGCAGCTACCGAGATAAGCGGATTAGATGAGTATCCAATGCATTACGGATCAGTCTATTGGAATTAAGCTAAATTATCGCCTGTGATTTCGGCAACCTGAATTAAAACGTAAAAGAACCTGTAATCTTCACATTATTGACTTAGCTCCTGTCCTCCTGTCATGACCAGGGGAAACGATCTAGTCACGTGTTTGGAATGTTCATTTTCGAGCGAAATCCTTATCCTATAATATTTTTTCACCTATATTCGTTTTAATAAACATAACTTATGTTATTCTATAATCTTGACAACAATCGCTGAGACTTTGGTTATGAAACACGCGATAGTGAAGGTGTTATAATGATTCAAAATGTAGTAGAAAATTGTTGCAGTTTTACAACACGTGCGCATAAATGGGCGTTTGCGTTCAAAACGGAAACAATTAAGTTGGGTCATTTGCATATGCATAGGGAACTGACTGTTTTCCCTAGTTAACCACATAACATCTTCCGCTAATATGTCATTGATGTCGAATCTAGAAAAGTTGTCACTTAACCCCTCACATTTATAAATATCCTTGATATCACTTAGGTCAAATTGGCTGCTGGACAGCCATTTCGTGTAATACTTACTTGTTTCTTGTATGTCAATAGCTTTTAAATGTAATTTTCTTTATATATTAATATATCCCCTGCATGACCACTAATAAGGTCTGTCCTGGGGTATTGTATGTTTTTATCATTTATTGGTGATCCTTTTTTAATATTGCAATAAAGTGATGATGAATAAATAATAATATTATTTCAAAACACACCTGCATTAAGACCATACCACTTTAAAGTAAATTTCCAAGAATTAATCAAAAAACATTGTAAATTGAAGTATTTGCACATAAATGAATAACTTAACTCTACACTCTAAGTTTGAGGGTTTAAAATGCAATCCCTTAGGATTGTAGCTGGGACCAATCAAAATAGATTTAAAATTAACTCGTATTTGCCTTAGATTCAATCTGAGATTCAATCAAAGCTTGTTGTATAGATTTGAATTCGAATCTTATATGATTTACTGTTAATGCAATATAGATTCATTTTAAATCCTAACATTGATCGATCCCTAACTACAATCCTGAGGATTAACTTTTAAATCCCTGAAATTTAGAGAATTTAGAGTCTATCTCTGAAACAAAAATATAAAACTGCATTTCAGCGCGTCACTGTAAATCTAAAAATACTTAAAACTTCTTTAAGATGCTCTTTTATCCTGTTATCCTTTAAGTATATAATACGTATCCTAAGGACATTTAAAACTCCTGCATATTGAGTATTGGAGATGACCCTCCCTGAAACACCTCTTGTTGTCGTAGACATGGGCTAATGTCCCTTGCGAGCATTTATCGGGTAAGAGCGAGAGAAAGGGAGAGAGAAGAAAGGCGGGCTCATCTTCCTGTTATATACAACGACCATTTAAGGGCATTAGCGTAATTGATAACTGAGTATAAACTGCACATAATCTATTCCAACAGGTTTTAAGTGCCTTGCGGACATAAACACGTTTCTATGTGCAATAAGTGCCCCAGTCTATAAAAGAAATTGTGAGATTAATCAAGTGTACCTTTTTCAAAGTCCATAGAGTCGATCAAAATTAGAACTTGGCAATATGACATTTCGTGAGTTGTTGTGACATACAAAATAATAATTTGCTTTATTTTTTTTAATTAGAGACATAGCGAGAACTTCTGTTACAATAAGTAATCTTTCAACCCTCGTTTAGCTGAGCCATTTTGTAACAACACGCCCGAATTAGAATGTCGTCTTTCTACCATTCCCATTATTTTGTCACTATATAACTTTATAAGTCAAGACAAATATGAACAACAACAAAATAAACTAAAACAAATTTCTACATTTTTGTTGGCTCGCGACCATTAGCATGATTAGTATGACACTTCTTCTTCTTAGCGTATCCACAAGTCATTGGTATAGCTTGTGGTGGTGTCAGGATTTATTCAACTGAGTAAGCTGATCCGGGACCGCATGTATCCATGATACGGACGCTCCTAACATGGCCCGCATTTTGAAACTGGGGCGGATTGGGAACAGTCAGGGGTTTTCACCCTACTCTTATTCGACACTGGCTGCGAATTTTAACGTTGTGACTCTCCGTCGTCCCCTCCGAATGACGGGATGCTTTCATGTTTCATTTGCCCAATTCCAAGTGAACCATGGAGGAGATCGGTATTCTGTATTTTATCAATAACTGGTATACAGATCAAATCCAGAATTGAGTACCCGAATAAATCCCAGCAAGTGACCCCGCCGGGATTCGAACCCGGGAATTTTTGGTAGATTTGCGCCACAGGCAAGCACCCTAACCGCTAGGCCACGCTCTCCCACACACTGACACTGAAACACTTTGTATTAAACTAGCCATGCGTCATCCATTTTAGAGCCCAAAACTGCTAGAGACTGATATTCCTAAATGTTTGTGCAAAGTTGAATTTGCGCCTATTGTATGTTGTGTTCCTTTGTTAATTTTGACGCATCTTGGTATTCATTTTGGTATCAATGGTTATTCATTGGTACCAAAAGGTAGGTGCAAAATATCAATTGACAATTACGTTAACGCATTTGGCTCCAGAAAGTGGGATTATGATAGGATGGGGAAAAAAGAATAAATTAGCAGGGGTGATAACCGGCTGCTAAGTAATCCTCGTTAGTAGACAAGGGTTAGACATTTAAAAGAAAATGAAAACCTTTTATGGATTTGCGTAAATCAAATATGTATATTCTTGTGTTTCCACCTACTCCTACAATACAGCATGGAATTCGTTTTTACACGCCAACATACTTAAACACTTTTTCATCAAGTCTAAAATATAATTTCAAGATCACCTGAGCTATACTTCATGTTATAAAAGCTTTCTAGATTGAGTTTGAAAGGTGTCTACATCACGATTTAGGAATATCCAGTTTCCAATATTAACACTTCAGTGATCAGGCGCCATTAAATTACAACAACATGGTGGATACAAAGATATGAATTTATTAATCGGAGCAACGCCAAAAGAGAGAATTATTTAATATCGCCGCAAGTATTTAGTCAGGAATTAGAAGTATTCATTTCCGTAGCTTGTGGTGATTGCCTGATTCTATTTTTCTTAGCTTTTGATTTTATTACAAGTTGACTGCGGTATTTTACGTCAAGTAGTGCTTCAACATCTAAGTCGGCACGGTTTGATTTAAATAAGTGAGTTCTGTATATAATCGAAATATTATACATTAATAACTGTCTTCGTGAAAAATTTGTTTTTGTAGGAGCCAAATCTGCAAACCCTTGGCCATAGTTAAAAGTAACGCAAGGCATACCAAAAATTGCTTGTTTGGATTAACTTGACCGACCCTAAAAAAACCTGCCGACTCAAAAGTTTTTATGCAATTAGCACAAAATAAAAAAAAATATTCTGCCGACCGACCCATTATTTTCAGCCACAATTAAAAAAAAGTATTTTTTAACCAACACAGAGACAAAAAAATAACAAAACAAGACAACAAAGCAACTACAACAAGTAAAATAAAAGATCTTTGCTATGTCATTGAAAAAAGCTTTAAATAGTAGCATCTTGTATTCATTTTAGAGTAAAACATTGAGATCTAAAAAAAAAAAAATTAAAAAAAAAAACCTGACCGACCCTGATATTTTTTCTCCGTTACGCCAAACAAACATATTTTGAACAAGGTTATCAACAACGTTAAACCAAATTCAGTAGCAAATCAAGTTAACAAAATAGTCAAACCAATTAAGAAATAGGAATTACTGTGAACAAAACAGGAGAAAGATTCATTGTGAATATCGAATGTAATTATGATATCGATATTACCCTTGACGTTTTAATGACAAGTGTGTTATAGGTGTCATCTAATAATATTGCGAGCATACAAATTCCTATTAACATGAATTTTAATTGCCCATTACAGGGTTAGCAATGGATGTATTTTAGGAATTCAATTAAAAAATAACGCACAATCTATGTCGATTTTGCCTTACATTACATACAATTCTGTAAAAATCTACATTTTCACAATTATCATGATTATATCACCGTTAATATTCATTAAAAGCCTTAACGGTTTAACGTAAAATCACGGTATAATTACCGGTTACAAAGCTGTCATCAACATGATTTATGACACATTGCCTTCAGCGATATTATTGAAAAAAAATTGAAGTAAAATACATCATTTCTAACAGTGTTACTACTATTTTAAATGAAATCTTAAATTAAACTTAATGTCTAAAGATCTACATGGGTTATCTGTCAAATAAAATAAATTGTGTATTAAATTCTAGTTAGGAGTCACTTCGCTTCCCTTTATTTTTTTTTCTTTTAATTTTTTCCTTGACAATTACTGAAGTTCCCAAAATAATGTTGTCTTAAATTATTTGAAAAGGTTAGTTGGTTCATGCAAACGGAACTCTAAAAGATATCAATACCATTCTATGACGATTGTGAGCGTTCGAGTTCAAACACGATCACCTTCCAATTGTCGTCTGCAAAACAGAGCTTGAGGCGTATAGCGCGAGGAATTCTGGGAACTGACGACATCTTGAACACACTTTCATAACACGTTACATTCAGACTGTAGGAAAATGTTTCCAATAATCCATCCAACTAGTGGCGTTCATTCTTTGGTGATACCGCATTTGAAAAGGTAAGCGATTTGATTAGACATAAAGTTGTAACGTTTCTACTATACTAAACGTTTTTCTTTCCCAAAGATAGAAAAATGTACGTGTTTTAAAATGGCTCCATAGGATTCTCCAATCATTACACTCAGTAACGTGATTACGTTTGAACGATTGGCAGATACCCATATTCTAGTACAATGACGGTACTACTATAAAATTTTACAATGCCATAACCGACATGGGGATGGGTTTACCGAAGAAATGGGACATCGCGCACGAATACTGTTTGCATGTTCGCAATAAAATAATACGTAATAATAATGAAAATTTCTAATACTCAGCGATGTCTACCAACGGTGCTCAAGTGCATTGCAAACATACAACAAACAACATAAATAATTCATGAAGTTAAGAGATATGATATAAAAACCAAAAGAGCCTTCATAAAATGGGTCTAGGTTTTTCTTAGAGCCTTAGTGGATGTCTTTTCCTTTTGGAAGTGGAATAGAAAAATGATCCTTAAGCTTGCTCTCAAAACAGATGGATTGAAATTTGTATCATGGTGAACGTAATTTCTTTGGTAATTAATACATGAAAATTATTTGTGTGGGGTGCGCTTGTGTGTGTACGTTTGTGTGTGTGTGTATGATACACATTCGAACGTATATTTCCAAATATAAAACATAAATATACATGCAGTATTTTCCTCGAGCAGTATACATTTGTAAGGTCCTGTAAATATTTCTGGTTTAACTGGAGAGTCTGAATTCTATCATTTTTAAAACAAAATCCGTAAGGAACGAAAACCTAATACAACATGAAGGTGGAAACCACAATCTTTACATAGGGATTCCAAAAGTGACCCATTACAGCTATATGAGGTCGCACGTGGGTGTTGTGAGACCAGACATGATACAAGATATATTACAGTTAGATAAAGGATACCTTCCATGAGACCCAATCTTACCTATTTTTACTAGTCTTTAATATTAAATTACTGATAAACATTCCCACTTTCAAACATTCAATGTAGGTTTTTCAACAGAATCGATGCATGAATCATGGGTGACACAAAATCAGAGATAGAATTGTTCCATTTTGGTACACAATAGGAAAAGGGTTACAGGTAATTCAATTAGGGTAAAAGCTGGGAAATAAAAAGAATGTGCAATCTGGTGTGACGTGTCTGCCATGCTCAAAAAGAGCTAATTCAAATCCAGCTAAAACCACCGTGACAGCTCTGCTCAAAAACACCCTGAGATTTAAAAAGCCGAATCGACACCCTATGTGAGACAACAGACACAAAAGTTTTTGATAACCTATATTGCAAGTCCTGGGCCCTTGACTAAGCTTGCGTTTTTTTGTACCTATGGTGAGCACCGGAGGAGTATAACAAGCTTCCCCAGGATTGAAACGAAATGATGCTTTAAAGGGATTAGCAGCGATTTACTAATCCTAAACATCAGAAAAATCATCAAAATTCACATTTTTGTATTTTTTGTTACTGGCATGGATATGTAAACATAACCTGCAAGTGGTTGGCTTGAAATCCGTGTATTAAAGACAATGCAGTACTTTTCATCTGATTCTTAATTTCTATACGTGCGTATCAAAATTCCGACTTGAGATCAAAAAAGCCTTTCTTGGGGAATATCCCAGATTTTAAGCATGATATTGTGCACTATGATCAATACAGTTTGACCTCAAACACAAACATTATTGATCTTCGTTTATTCTGTGCTAGTGTAAACCACTAAACCACAATCAGCTGTTTATTGTAGATTTTGAGACGTCATCGCTGTATGTCTATTTGCGGGAGACGGTATGACAAATTTCCTCAATACTTCACTTTTTTCACTATTTGGTGGTTTGTTTCTACATTAAAGCAGTTATATGGAATTGTACACACTTATCCCTGATTTATAAGTTAAAAAAAAATGCATTTTCACGTTTTTCGATTCTCTCGGAATATCGCTGCTAATCCCTTTAAAGGTGCATGGTGACCCGATCATGGTCATTTTTTTCTCCGGGAAATTAAATGTCAAGAAAGAGGTCACGTGATAACTTGAAAACAAATTTTGTTCGCACCCTGAAATTGTGCTGTGTAGGAAATGGTGCAACGAGTAATTAGACACGATTTACGTAAAAACTGCGCTGACCATCCTTCAAATTGCATTTCGGGTGTATCAGAATTTTCTATATTTTTCGAAGACTACTGTCTTCCATGACATTATCTAATTTGCGGTCCACACAACCAATTCTGATTGCTCCCAACCCATTTAAAACTTATAAACCCTAATGACCCGTTACAATCATAAGCTGTGTTTTGAAGCCATTTTTTGTTTTAGTCTGTATTTTTGGAGTGCAATCGAAAAGTTATCGTTCGCAGTTCTTTTAATCCCGCATATTTAGGGAACATGACAATCAAATAAACGACTTTCACCCTCTTGGATTCTGGAAAAAACATTGATTCAAATGCAACTTTGGAATTTATTACGTATTGTTGGTCAAGACTCCATGTATAATTTGAAGTTAATTGTGTGATGATATGAATTCGTTTTCTGATGTGTAATACTTTTGGCCAGTGGTGTATTTGTGTGTGCTTCCTATAGGTATATGGTAGAAGGATAAATTGTGACACCAAATTGGCTCGTGGGGAATGTGGTGACGACAAGTGCGTCACATTCACCAATTGGCAACCTTTTTTGTTCACAACATCAAAATGGCTATTCCAGAAAAAAATACCCCCCTATAGAGGGCAAAAATTGTTGGTTCACAAAATATCTGGAATTCCTTGCTATCCTTCAATGAATTATCGGAATTCCAGACACATACCTTCCGTAAATACCGGAATCCAGACAATAACATTCCAAAATTCAAGGAACGTCTATCAGAATCCTGGACTACCAATGTAAAAAAAAAAAGCATGGGAATTCCCAGAGGATTATTTTTAGGGGTATATAGGGTGTTGAAAATATTGATTTTTTTTTCGGAATTTTCCTCTGACAAATGGTAAAAACACTGAAATTCCGTCACCCTCTATTCTTACCTATAATGGCTGGACTTCCCACCCCGTATTAGACATAAATTCTGGAATTCCAGCTTCAAATTGCCAAAAAAGTCTGGAATTCCGGCGCCCTCCTATAAGGGGGGGGGCATTTTTTTTTGGACTAGCCCAATGAAACCTTCTGGGCCTTAAAATTCATTGGTTAATGCAGAAAAATATTGAATAAATATTTTTATGTGGGAAAGAGGGGCGACGAGGTTGTCGATGGGTCACCCAACTTTCGTTGTTACGAATTTGTTACTAATCATACGCAATCTTTTCTAAGCTGTTATGGCTATTTAAAGCATTGGGCAAAACGTAGAACATACAATGTGAAACAGTGTTTAGAATACGTGGTCCAAAGTAGTGTTTAGTCTAGGTAGTAAACATGTCAAATCTCTAAACACTTAACGACAAACGCCTAAACACCACTGTCAAATGACAATTCCAAAAACTCGTTTAACATAACGCAATTTTATTTTCAAAGCGACGTAATTTAAAATAGCATTTAAGCAAAATGCGCTTGAATATTTTGAATCACTAAAGCATAAACTTTAAACATGTCGTTATTCAAAGTCATTAACTTGTGCACAATATGCCCGATTGTGCTTTAATGGTTGAGCTCTCAAAGGCCATCTAACGTTTTCCGTGTAGTGTTTAGGCCGCATAAAAAAAAAATATCAGATTCTCGTAGCCCTCTCTCCTCACTTTTTGGGATAAGATCAAACTTTTTTTTATTTTCCAGTTTTCTTAAATTAATATGTTTTCAATTCTGGTGATAGGCCTAATTGTGTTATTAATCAACCACAGCCACTTTCATGCGATTTTAGAGACCATGTAAATTTAAAATTAAAAAAGACTAACCATTTTTCTGATGCGGCTGAAAGTTGGCGGTAATATCATTTTCTGGTGAAAACAGCCATATTTTCGTGTCATTTCATAAAAAAATAAAACCCGCCCTCCCCTTCTCTTCTCACTTTCAGAGCCACTGCTGCGAGAAGGCTAATAATTTATTTTAAGGGTCCTTAAGCGTTTACATTAACTGTACGTGAATTACACGTGTGAATTCTATGTCAGGGTAAATTTAACTTAAGCTTTTATATTTCACCTTCTGCTCCGTTAATGATAAAGTGGTGTACAGCAAACTAAATATAGAGGCAATTAAAAAACCAAGGTAGAGAAGAACATGGAGGTAGGAGGGAGAGGAAGGAAAGAAGAACAGACGTAAAAACATCGACCAAGGGTGAAGGCCTTGTTTTTTAGATTAGTGTTTAGACAATAACACTTATTCAGAGATAGTGAAGAAAGTTTCTTTGCACGGAACCATAAATGATTTTGTTGAGTTGGATAAGTGTTTCAAAACTGAGTTTGAGAGGTGAGAGATGTTGATATCGTCAACGAACAGGACAGTTTAAGTGTATTATATGCATTGGAATACAGGTCAGGTATAAACCCAATGTGACTTACAGCCCACAATCCCCCCCCCCCCCCAGTTTTTTTTAAAAAAAAACAAAACACAAACAACAAAAAGGGCGTCGCAAAGGTCCGCTTTTTGCGCTCCAACGTCGGCCCGAGGCAATTTTCCAGAAAGTGAATGTTTTTTACTATAACATTAAGTTCAAATCTCAAAAAGAGCAGAGCTCTCCGGGGCGTCGCTGTCTGGACCCCCATCAGGGGCTTTTCCCCTGGACCCCATCAGGGCCCTAAGGCGGGTCCGTGCACACCCCACCCATTAGTTCTCGGGCTTCGGCTCGAAAGGTCCACTTCTGGAAAATCCGGCACCCCTCCCCCATAAATTCCTGTATACGTGCTGGTGACTTAAAACGCTAATGGACTTTTTTTTGGGGAAAAAATGTGACAAGCAATTTTGCTCTTTGAAAATTATGCCTCAAAAGTATCTCTTATTTCATTGAAAAACAAACAATGACTTTACCTAAAAACTGGCTACCAACTGTCCCACACACAAGAACCCGTTGTCCTTGAGTAAGGCACTTTACCTAACTCAATTACTCCTGCCCACCCAGGTGTATAAATGAATACCGTGGAAAATTTTGGGAAGTTAACAGACTCGTTGTGCGGGAGGAGTGGCGAACCCTACACGCACAACGCCAAGGAAAGAGATTGGGACACTCGTGCACGAGCTTGCTCGCAGACCTTTATTATACCTTTACCTAGCGAGTTAAATTGGGAATATGCCCCTTTTAATTATAAACATGTATTTCAAGACCTATTTTGAGCGAAAAAAATCTCATGAAACCCATAATCTCAACATTGAGAGGGATATGGAAGGCGTGTACCAAATGAAATATGGTATTATAGCTCTAATGTAATACACGCGTGGTTGCTCTGAGACTGCAATTCACACAGGCGGCCATAAAATCGTTTTGCTGTTTGTTTTGTTTTAACTCTCGTCTGACAACGTATTTTCTGTAATAATCTAACTGAGGATTTCGCAACCCTTATACTTTTTGCCTATGAAGCACCCAAATGTAATAACTTGATATCACTTGTATAGTTTACGGGTCTCTTCTAATCTATACCAAATCGTACCACCATTGTGATGTTTTGCTGAAATAGCCTATTTGCAATTGTAAGCCCCACTCCTACAAACATGGAGTTTTGCAAAGGCCTGGTCGTTTGTTTTGCTCTACCTACCCGGTGTCCAAAAAGAGCAAAACTTGGGACAGAGGCAGCCATAATTTTTTGACAAAGGCGACTGACTACTTATTTTTTGCTGTAAGATAAGATGGGACGTATCAATGTCCTGAAAAGTTCATAAGATAGAGTCAATATTTTTTAAGATATGACCCCAGAAATCATAACTTGCAGGACCCTTTAACCAAATTGAGGCGCTATACTACACCTGGCACAAAAAGTATCTCGGCATGTTTTTTTCGATCAGTATTGTGTCAAAGTCAGACCATTTTGAAGTTTTCGAAATATACGGTTTTTGGTGCCTTGGTCTGTCTTTCATTTAAAACATCTGGCTTGTAAAAAAGCGTCAAAAATGGCTGAGATAGAGCGGCCCGAAGACGCAAACCCCCCCAACCAACAATTTGCGTTTTTTGGATTTTTCATGGTCACGTGTGGTTTCAACGCAAAATACTTGTTTATTGATTTTACACAAAGAGGTTTTTCCGAATGACAAGAGCGAGAAAATGTTTGTGGTACACGTGTTCGGGTCCATTACACTGCAATGCCATTGAAAAATCCAAAACTGCAACTTTTGGTTTTGGGGGTTTGCGTCCTTCGGCGTTATCTTCTCAGCATTTCTGCCGGTTTTTTACAAGCTAGGTATTAAATGAAAGAGCAAGACATAGACAAAAATGTATAGTTCGAAACTTTCAAAATGGTAGGACTTTGTCACGAATGCTGATCGAAAAAACATGCCCCCCGAGTGATACTTTTTGTGCCAGGTTGTACTATACAAATACGGCACTGTACATTTTGCACCCAGAACCACAATATGAATATCTAAGTCCCAACCACCATTTTCCCTTTTTTTAAAGAAATTTGTTAATATTTCATTTTGGTTTTTTATATATTTATTGTAGTGCATTGTTAACTAGAATTTCGCGGTTCTCGCCTTTTCGCGGTTTGCGGCGGGTTTGTTGTTAGGGTTGTTAGGTTCCGTGCGGAACCTTATCAGACGGACCCTGTATCATTATTAAACTTTGTCACCACCTAGGGTCCCTGTCTGACCTTGCCCTCGTTGCAACAATACCATTGCCCCTTTACTAGCTGCCCCAAAGACCCAAAGTCTTTTCGTCATTTCGATCTACCCAATTAAACCCCTTCACAACCGTCCTGTCTGGGAGCCATTCCCAGCGCCAAAGACTACTTCCAACTAAACCAAATCCCAAAGGTGGCCCTTTACCACTACTAACCCAGGTTCCTCCTTCCAATAACACCAGGGACACATTTCTACATTACCTCCCCAACGCTTCCCCCCAAAAATACCCAAACACTACCATTGTTATAATATGGTTAGCCCCAATTCCCGACGCTCATGGTCCTTTTTTGGTATTACAATTGATGCCGTCACATGTGCGCTATATGATGTTGGGCAGAAGAAGCTGGAACGGGCGGAATAAAATGGCAATACCTAATTGGCATACATGAAACCTCTACCAGATTTCATTCTCAACTACCCAGAGTTCCCTTCCCAACTACCTCACGGGGTTCTCTATGAAACAACGCCAGGGTTCCACAATATACAAGAGGGGTTTTCCAATCACCCAGTCCACCAACACAACCCTTCTCCCCCCCCCCTTCTCCCCCCACCAATTCAGGTCTCATTTTCACCAAATTAAAAAATAAAAAAAAGACCATATTTTATTTTAATTATTTGGTTAAAATTGTGTGTATATTTTGGGGTTTTTTTTATCATTTTCTCCATGTTTTTTCTATATTTGTTAAATATTAGTTTATTTTTAAAAAACACTTAAAAAAAAAAACAGTCTATTTTTTTTTTAATTTTTGTAATTGTTCAAAAAAACATTTTTCTTCCATTTTTTTCCTTTTTTTAAATGTATTTGTCATTTGTTTCATTTTGAATATTCGGATTTTATTTCTTTAAATAATTTGTATTAATTTGTAGTTTTACTATTTTTCATATTGGATCATTTTAATGCTTATTTGATTGTTTCATTCATTTTGTTCGTATTCGATATTTGATATTTCTTAATTCTTTTAAAATTTTTAATACCAAGGTTGTGTATTTATGATCAAGTTTCATTGTATTGATGTTATTTCGTTTTTTAGTTGCATTTTTTATATTTATGCAGTTTTTTTGTTATTATTTTTTTGTTATTTAATTTCAATTAAAAAAAAAAAAAAACTTAATTTAAATTAATATTGTTTTTCTTTTAAATTAATTTGTATTTGTCTTTTATTTGTCTTTAGCATTTTGTTTGTCAAACCATTGTCAAGTTTATTCTTTTGATTTTTTTTTAATTTGTATATATTAATAGTACTTCTTTTGTTCCATTGTAATTTTGTTTTATTATTCTTATTTTTTATTTTGGCCATAATAGTTCCAAGTTCGTGATTCATTTAAGCGGTGTAGGTTTAAAAAAAAAACACAGAAAAAAGGGGAAAATGAAAAAAAGGAGAAAAAGCAAAATAACGGCAATCTTTCCTGATAACAACAAGCTCAAACAAGAACAAACTTAATAACATACATGTGCGAAAGATACCTTGGACCGCTGCGCCACGGAAACAAGCGGATGGAATGACGTCGAGGGTCCACAGAGTTGACCCCGGACTTCTAATAACCAGGAGAAGTAATATTTACCGAGAATATAAAAGCAAGGCCCAAATGACTCATACACTACATCATAAACTATTTTTTCCTTAGCCCTAATTAAAGGAAATAAAACATAAAATCTCTAATGGAATAATTTCACAAGTTGAAAAATTTACAGGCCTTTATTTCCTCAAATAGCGTACACATCACAACGTTAATAAGTTTAACCCCTATTACGAACATCACATGGAAGTTCGGACGACGAAAACAAAACACTCAATGTCTTGAAACAACTTGCCTCACAATTCGCAACATTCCACCTTTTCCTTCAAAAAAAAACCAAGCCTTTCGGCCCTGGTGAAGACTTCAACACACAGAATATTATCCAATTTATAGCTCCCAAACACCGCTCCCTCTATCCAAAACCGTTAACAGAATTCAATTTCCACTCACAATGCGAAAGGGCAGTACATACACCCAATATGTGCACACTTAATGTCTTCTGTCGACAAACATTTTTGGACCCTCCAAAGTAGGGACCAATTTAATATACAGACTTACGTCTACTAAACAAAAGTCAGGCCACAATATTCTATACCCTGAAAACAAGTTGAGGTGCCCCACTCTCACCCCTCACTCACTACAAGTATTAATTCTATCTCGTTGTCACCCACTCTGGAACATCTCCTGTTGAAGCAGTCTTAGCCCCTACACATCATGCTTCAGTGTGGCAGCTCTACCAATTATTGAGATGTTGCCAATACTGTTTCAGCTATGGGTGGTAAAGGTCTTTAGCAGGACCTTTGTTTCTATTTAATCTTTGTTCATGAAGTATTTTTGTATATATATTGCGTGGATGCACTGCGCCACAGTTAAGCATACAGGGACAGCAAGATTTGCGTATGAGGATGTTTCTTATTCAAGTATCAAGGTAATCATATTCTCACGTTCTCTGATTAAGTCTTTTCTATTTATTAATTATCCTTACAGCTGGCCTTCATTTCCAATCTGCATGAACTGGTCTCCAACTACGTAAATAAAAATTCCTTTAAAAAGGAAAAGGGCGAGTCAAGGGGAATACCATAGTAAAAGTATGAGCAGGATAAATAAGCTGGAACATTTGGGGAGTTTTTGCAAGTTGACTTACGTGACTTTTTGCACATGCTTAGCCGAGGCATTCATGAACGTAAATATTTAACACAGAGTGATCGGGGCTTCATATCCCTCGTACATTTACGATTTTATTTAAAGGGAAAAAAAGGACCAATCAACATAGACATAACACACCTTATTCGGGAAAACACTCAACGCTATAACCTTACCCACCAACCCAAGATTGACCACTGCGGACTCACCAGCAGAACTGGAAGAAGCAAAGAAAGCAAATTCCGGAATTGCATGCCGACGGACGTAAAGTATTTTACAGGGATTAGGCACAAGTACCAACGGATCCAATAACATTGTGTTTAAATATTATAAAGCCCTTCCCAAAATTTTAAAGCTCCACGTTCAGCAATTGTCACCAATGACTTATTTATTTTCTTAAATTTTACTTATGTCACCCAAAAGATTAAATTTTTCAAAATGTTTTTAAAAAAAATGGTTCATCCACGCCATTGCACTATTTCAATTCATATACAAAGTAGACATTCGTTAATACTTCATGACATATCTACATGTCATTCAACCGTATTGAATCGTATAAATATCACATTTTATAAGAAGTGTTGCATTGCAATCTGTCTATACTACTAAAAAATTGAGATATGGTTCACAACGATCTAGGTTAAGGTCACACACGGGGGACATGCACTATACTACTAAAACTGAGATCTATCTGTCTGTCCGAATATGCGTTTTGACGCACATTGACCTATGGGAGCTGATGTTTGGCATACAGGTGAAAACAACCACCTGAGGTTTTATCAGGGGTTTCAGGGTTTGACCCCCCCCCCCCAAAAAAAAAAAAAAAAATCAAAGTCATCTTGGAGGTCAATTTGCAGTTAAAAATGCGTATAATGTCAAAAAGACCGCGAACCTGAGCAAAGAACAAGTATGAGGTCAAAAGTCACACACACACACACCACACAGGACAAAGGATGCTTTCAATTTGGCAAGAATACCAAAGTAAAAAGTAAACAAGAAAGTTGGGTGACTACATAGTTACATCTATACTTGGAATGCCAAGATCACTTTGCAACCATTAAAACTACTTGCCTCACTGTAAATAATTGTATAAGTATGCACTTGTCAACCATGTTGGTAAAGGAACAGTAGAATGGTTCGTATTTTCAATCATGAATCAATCAACAGTATACGCTTGCAGCAAAAATTTAAGAACATAATTAAAGATGGCTGTCCAATCAGAATCCAACCATTCATGTTTCCTCTAAGCCTCCGTTACATAAAAGCAATTAAAGCAGTCCAACCGTTTGGGAGATAGTGAAAGATTTGAAACGTTTTATATTCATAACATCAAAATGAAAACATTCTTAACGAGACATGAGGAAGATTTCCAGAAAGAAGCGCACCAAATTTTTCTCGAACCCGTTTTTTACATCATATGGAATGCTTTACCAATGTTTCTTAGATCGACCTAAGGAATAAGCCGAAGCGCCGTCTTTATGTAATAAGATGATGATTTTAGTAGTTTCTGTCGTGCACGACAGACAGAAAGTCAAAGAAATGGTTTTCATAGGGAACAATTACGATAGCAGGGCAGTTCAAAACAAGGTTTGCGAGTTTTCTTTGAGCTTTGTCCAATAACCTTCGAAAATGTTCTCGGTAGGTGGTCTAAAACTGAGCCAGTGTGAAATTTTAGGAGAAATTCTATCCTCCTCCGGTCACTTTAATGGGCATTTCGTGATCCAAAGCCATAGTACCCTGACGTGTACCTAAAAGAAATAAGATTTTTTATATCATCTGACCGTTTGCTCCAAGTATTAAACAATAAAGCAATTATCTTACTAATACCTTCACATACCAATTACAGGGATATTCATCTTGACTTGCCCATTACTTTTTAAAGATTTTTTAATTTATTTATTTTTGACATCGCCACAGATAATATCGCCCACCACTTGCTGCATGCGGTGCACTCATAACGATTTAAAGTACCAACAAATCACTGTAAACCATTACAATAAAAATATTCCTTGACCAGATACTACTAATTT
Organism: Ophioderma brevispina; assembly: GCA_023653785.1. Lineage (NCBI taxonomy): Eukaryota > Metazoa > Echinodermata > Ophiuroidea > Amphilepidida > Ophiodermatidae > Ophioderma > Ophioderma brevispina. Next base: position 199,673 of record JAMKCH010059084.1, on the reverse strand, counting down.
CATACTTTTTCGTCATATTCGTTTTATACGTGTTAAGCAATTGGACTTCAAATTTGGGATTTCTTGGCCGCACTCACCCTGTTTGCCGGTTACGCCCCTCTATATTCAGGTGTTTATTTTAGTGTTACCCTGTTCAGTGTTTTTATGCATTACCATACCGCTCACGACGGTAAGCAGGGTGTGGAAGTGTGTTATCGCTTTGTATTCTCTACCTCTTTTGAAAACTCATATCTTTTGTAAATTGTACGTTTCATGTGTTTTTCGGCTGGGCCTAGCTTATTGAGTACATATTCATATGACTTATAAAATTGCACAACATTTCATAAAACTAATCACTACATGTAGATTTTAGAGGATATAAACGGCATGAATATTTTTTCTGCAACACTGCTATTGAAAAGTAGGTCAAAACCCAAGCGAATAGAGCGGGGTAGCCCGTATATCTATACCTCGCCAAAAATAACTATTTGACAGCAATGTCAATTTAAGATATCAAATTGGGCTGATTTTTTTTTCTCATTTACAACATTTTTTGGATCATAACTAAATCTGTCACAACCAAAAGCCAATTAATTAATTTTTATCTCTTAGTTATCAAAGAAAACAACTGTCAATAGGACAATACACAGTAGGCCCCCTGGACGTGCTTTAAGTGGCCAGGCCAATTAAAGGAATTATGATGCATATATTTACACATATCCTTCACACAATACACATATACCACAACACAATGTGGACTTAGATGAGTTTTGAACATCACATTCTTTAACGATTGCTCTATAACTACCAAATGTATTCAGGATAATTTGGCACAATGCATTATTATGGGATAATGGATTTGATTACTCAATTGTTACGCATCCATTAAAGCATGATTAAAGAGGCCACATATGAGATTATATTATTTAATCCATTTCACCATATCCCATAGCTAAATAGATGAGGTGATAGACTGCATATCTGATCACGATGTTAATACACTATTTACCAGCATTAGTTAAGATAATTTGTAACGCAGATTATTGTGGATATTTGATTTGATACCTTGATTCTTATGTACATTCTTCAGTCCACCATGCGTCGAAACCATCTCGCAAAAAGGTAACATACGGGGTCCTACAAGAACACAACTTAATAGCTCTTAGTAACACATCTAAACTTGTCTCTGTTAAAATCATCGCCATATGCCTTCAATTTCCAATATTTTTTATATTTTCATTCCCCACCTCTCAATCCGAGCGTACTCCATTATACTTTCCTCAATCTGATAACCCCCTTTGGACATGGAATATTCCACTTTGGCAAAGTCTGAAGAGTACTTCATTTCTTGAAATAAAACTTAGCCGGTCAGAATTCATCCAAAATCCACCATTTTCCTCCACCAAAAACACAACACAAGCCTTTCGCCCTGGAGAAAGAAAAAGACTTCAACACATACATATCCCAATTTATACCCAAAACACCCGCTCTTTATCCAAACTTTGACAGAAGTCCAATTTTTCTCACAATGCAAAGGCAGTCACTACCCCAATACTTGCACACTTACCGTCTTCTGTCGGCACATTTTTGGATTTTTCAAAAGTAGACGCAATTCAATATACATAGAACGTCTGATAAGAACAGCTATAAACATGCTTTTTAACCACTTACAAGATGGAATAGCGAAATGTATTATCAACATCCTCTTCCGTATTGGTCCAAATAGACAGCATTGGATAAGCTAATCATTCAGTTCCTTTGTTACGGGACGCACGATTTATCTTAACCCAAATTAATGACAGAATGAATATAATATGTTGTCTTGAGTTTTTTGTTGAAAATATATGTTTTACTTTAATAAAGTTAGAGAATGTAACATTATTTTCAGTAACAAGCATGTTTCAAGAAAGCCCCACGCATTTATCTTTTTTGTAATGTTTGAGTTTGTCTCTATGACTTATTCCATAGTATTATATCGTCTTGAACGTATGTATCACCGAATAAATTAATATTTTAAATCATTATTCATTAAATAATAATTATGTAAATGCATTATTTGATCCCGTAGAAGTTGTTTTTTGCAAGAAATTGGGGCAATTAAATGTTGTTTAGGCAATCAATAATTGTTTTGTCATTCTGTTCGTCATCGCAGTCTTGTTGGTTTACCCGCTCTTAATTTTTGTAAAATGGGTCCTGCGGTTTTGATTGTTGGAGTCATATCTTAAAATCTTGATTCTATCACTAAGATTTTTCAGGGACGTTAGCTACAAGTGCTATCTTACATTACAATAAAGAACAAGTAATCATGTGTTTTTGTTCAAAACGTTATCGCGGCTGTCACCAAGTGTTGCTTTTTTTGGGGGGACACCTGTATATGAAGGAAACACTAATTCTACCTCCAAGAGAAAAATTGAGCTGATTAACCCGCTCACCGAAGCCGTTTGGCTAATCATCATCAATCCCCAATCATCAATCATCATCTCAATCATCATCATCATCACATCATCATCATCATCATCATAATCATCATCATCATCATCACATCAACATCATCTCATCATCATCCTGCTTTCTGTACACATGTGCACATAACCTTGCTGTCAGAACCTGGTACTATATTAGTCGATCATCGTATTTGATTCGCCCGTTTACGTCGGAATCAACAAAATTACAGTATCGCCCGGATCGCAAACGGTATAATGATGACAAGCCTTGTACGAGAGTACACTTAATCCCTCGAAATCCTGTTTTAGACCGAACTTCCAATCTTAGATTTAGCACGAAAAAAAAACATTATTTCTCGGTTATGGTTCTTAGAATGTTTACTATTGTTATAAAGGGCCTGCCATAAACGTAAACAAACATTATCATCATATCTGCTATTGACCTTCTTAATTGCGGCCACTCTTCACTTTGTTTCGATTTTTACTTAACTACCCTAAAAGATCTAGTTAGCTTTATAACTGTACAACCAAGTTGAACTTTTACTTGAACATTAAATTATGCTTATGACCTCTTTTTCACAGTCCATCCATCCAAGTACTAAAGCTAATACTGAGAGCAACTTGTGTCTAACATTTTTCATGTTATCGCGCCAAATGGTTCATAAAATTTGTTATAAAACAATCATTAAAAATTAGCACAGAAACAGTTTGGAGGTCTCTTTCATTTACCTACTCACCTTGTAATACTTACACTATACACGCGATGACTAGTTTTCCTGCAAATGCAACATAAATTCAATGTTGAGTTTTTTTTTTTTTTTTTTTTTTTAAGTGTTTTGTATAAGAACTGTATTGATTAAAACTGGGATTCCGCTCTCCCCGTGGTTCATTTGGACCTTGCAAACGAACCATGAAAAAATACCCCGTCCTCGTAGGGGAGTTAAGCCGTCCCGGTCCATGTACATGGCAGCCAGTTCGGGATAGAGTCGGTGAAAAACCCCTGTCTGTCCCAATCGGTCCTGCCGATCATTGGAAAACAGTGTCTGGCTAAATAAGACAAAAAATAGAATTAAAATAAACAAATTTTATCTTTTTTATTATTTTGATTTAGTTTGGATTTTTGTTTTTTAGTACTTTTCTATCTCCTCCCATCTTCACACCCTGAGGTCCCTGCCAGAAATTTGTCTCCCGTGCGTGCGTGCCCCACTTTACCTTAATTTGGCACCATAGGCTACCATAGGCCCAAACTATGGCAGCGCTTCACGAATCAAATCATGGCGAGTTCATGCGCTGTATATCGATTTACCCCACTATATGTCGAGTTTACAGCGCGGCCTATCCAGTTTAACTCTATGTGCCGAGTTTCATAAGTCAGGTCCATAATAATCATGTCCAGCATACAATCATCAGAGTTTAAAAAACTGGACCTGAATTTTTTCAACCATGTGCAAACGGGACATGATTTTTTTCTCAACATGCACAAACTCGCTGATTTTTGTTCACTTCACTCAACAATGAGCCAAACGCGACATGATTTTTTTTCTCAACATGAAGTCAAACTCGACATATTTTTTTTCTCAACTGAGCAACTCCGACATGCATTTTTTACACATATACACCAAAAAATCATGTCGAGTTTCCTCATGGTGAGGAAAAACATGTCAGATTTTGAAAACTGGACAATGATTTTATGTCAAAATCCCATATGAGAGCAAAACTCGATGTATAAGGGCAAACTGGACATAAGCGCTGTAACTCGCCTATAACGCTGCACATCGACTATGGCGAGGAAACTCGATACACAGCGCGTGAAACTCGACGTACGCGGGAAAACTCACTCGCCATGAATTTTGAAACGTGAGCGTTCCAATACCAAACTCAATGCTTAGGCGACGACCTGATAGGCAATTGTCTTTGTGTTTACTACTTGGGATGGGCGACAAAGATAGGTTACCACAGGGACAACCTAACCAGCAAGGCCGTTATTGTCTTTTTATATGACTGCAAATGCGCTCATAATAATAATTAATATCGGTCGTTCTGGACATTTGTCCAAGCCTGTCCATGATCAGTCCACCTATGTGAGCGTATTTGTTCAGAGACGTTATATTTAAGGATCCCCTATTTGTTACCTTATGGGATTATAGTGTTCGTTTAATAGATAAAAATCCATTGCAATTCCAGGTACATCGAGTAGAGCTTGTTTTTCGTAGAGGTTTTACCACCTCCAATATTGACTTTGCCTTCCCTTGCGGAGTCGTTCCTTTGATCTACATGTCTAAGAACTTTCCTCATACCTTTCCCGTTGACTTCGGATATGCCTTTCGCTTATCATATCCTGATAGCGCAATGCAAAGTTTGGCGATAGAATTGACGCCTTTTTTAGATCCTCATTTCACCCCCATGGTTATTTCCACTCACTGGAAGCTGATCCTTGGAGTTTTGTTCTGCTGAACATCCACCTATGGAAGAAAGTGTAGCAAGGGCGAACTGTATGGCCATAGGCTTGTTCGGGAAATATCCCAGCTGGGCCGTCTTTAGTCGAGGAATCTGGTCCCCAATTATGGCCTGTCGTAAGTTGAGTATGGCCACCATGCTGGTTTTGCTGAAAATGTAGATTAGGTAGGGTAGAATACTTGAGCATTTTGAGAAATCCAAGATGGCGTCCGCCATCATGATAAATATCTATCCCCCTATATTATCAAACTATGGATTACATAGATACATATAGGACCATGCATGGCACTTGTAACATTGAGTCATACGCCAAATTCCAAATTGAAGCCAAATCTATAATTTTAAAATGCCCTATAACAAACAGCAAATACCTGTGATAAAAATAAACCTGAGTACGTAGATTATGTTATCAGACACAATGCATGTATTTCTGATACTTTTAAGTTGTAAACATGACGTCAATCAATATGGCAGCCAAAAACAAATAATAACCAGGATAGCCGGTAATCCCATAACTAAAAATGGGTCAAATTATAATTGATGCACATTTATGGGTGAATCCATTCCTCTGGTATTTTTGACAACTTTGCACCATATTAGTTTATTTCGATTTTGGCGCTTTAAAAAACAAATTGAAATGTATGTGTACATTTGATAGGATCACTGGTACATTTCTATTGTCTTGACACATTGATTTCATTTGAAGGCTGTAATACTTATAACATTGTGGTGCAAGTTTTTTTGAAGATGTTCCTTTTTTGCTGTTATAAATTGATTGACGTCATGTTACGAAATTTTAAAGTATCAGAAGTACTTTATTGTGTCTACACATAACATACTTTGCTTGTTAAGCATATTTTAAAATATGGATTTGACCCTCCCTTTTGAATTTGGAGTAGGACTCAATGTTACTTGTTCATTGAATCCTACCCTCTTAAAAATTGTGTTACTCAACCTGAGTATTTTTTACTTCATTATGTAGTTTAAAATTTCACGCGCTTCTGTGAGTAAACTTTGACTCAACAAAGGTTATTAGCAGTTTTTACTCTGCCCCTTGTAGTAAACATTTTACTCAGTAAAAGAGTCAATATTTGACTCACAACGTTTGTTGAGTAAAGTGTTACTCCCCTTACTCACAGTTGAGCTGTGACATTATATATGACTCACAGTGGCGATAAACTTTACACTCCACCCACAAGGAGTAAATATTTTGTACTTTAGTTGAGTAATTTCTTGCTCAACCGTTGAGTAACCTTTTTTTGACTCACTGATGTTGAGCACACTGTTTGCCCAACGGTTAGTCAACATTATTTTTTACTTAATTGACATTGAAGTACTTCTTTGGATCATTGTTAAGGCAAAATGTTTATTCATCAGAGCTACAATTTCCTCACCATGTTGAGTAAATGGTATTGTCAGTATCTTCGAAACTTCAATTTTTGATTTGATTTCTGAATAGAACACTTAACTTCAAACATCAAAAGAACACAGGCGTATTCTTGCTATTTAAAAAAAATAACACAAAGCTACACGACCAATATTTTTTTTATTACTTGTTAACCTTTTTCTTCGAAGGCCATGGTGGTCAAAATCAATGATATGTATGATATTTCAGATCAAACGCCTCGTGCGTGTAGTCCCCCCGGTACCGATGTACATTCCCCAGTAAAACATCGGCCATAAGATTTGTCATATCATTGTAAATCTGCATAAATGCACCTATAACTTTACTGGGCAATATCGAATCCCCATTTGAATACACAGCGCTCACAGTGCAGTGATACACGCATCAACGGTGAAGGTTGGCCCGAATTCATAGCTTGATATCAGGTTCGCGTAGACATAGTCCGAGTTAATTCGCCGGAATCTCGCCAAGTTCACAATCACGACAAGTCCATTGCATCACCTCTAATTATCATTATGTCTGATTATAACTTGTTGCTGTAAATATCAGAATGACCGCATTTACTCGACAACACCAGCTTGTCACCTGCCCTGATATGTCACGTCTGGGCTGCACGTGTCTGAGTTCGTCCACGTTGCGTAAGATCAGAATCAACACGGTGTAGTTTCTGATCCCGTCACTGTGTCAAACTTCTTTGTCACTCAACGTTGAATTAGATTCAAAAACTGCTTAACTCAACATAACATGTGTTTCACATTTTACTTTCACTAACACTCGGGTGAGGAGTAAAAGGACTTTGTGTTTTATACGCCATGAGATTAATCTTGACCAACCTTTCTCATCACTCTTTAGACTCCAGCACTGAGAAAATAATTTTAGAGTATAGTGTATCTAGTACCCCATAGTTTGATAATAGAGTTGAATAGATAATTGTCATTTAATGGCGAGGCCATCTTAGATTACTCAAAATGCTCAAGGATGCCCAGCTGGCACCCGCAGATTCTTATTCTACAACCACCTTATCTATCATTTACAGCAGAAAAATTGTGTCCAAACTCAATTTTACGGTCACAAGAACGTTCTCCCTGCTCCTTAGTTAGGTTAGGGACGCTTGGGGCCGATTGAACCCCCAAATGGTTCGTAATATGATGTAGTTTTTTGTTACTCTATAAATGAGACAATAACTTTGCACAGGTGTTTGGTCCAAACGCTTATGTTGGTCTTCCTTGAAGTAAATGTTATAAGTAGCCTCCATTTTTTTATTACACTTAAGTGACCAAGGTTTTCACGTCGTTGGTGCCTGGGGGTCCTCCTTTTTGCACGCAATTTATACCACATGTGAAGAGTAATAAGACAACCCCAACTCAGCCATAAAAAATTAAATTTGATTATTTTTTTTTTTTTTTTTTTTTAAACAATGTTTTTTCAAACCATGCAAAAATGGGAAAAAGACTAAAAATTTCAAATGAGCCTTGCGCTTACCTCAAACATTTGAAAACTTATGTTTTTTGAAATCTATTCTAAAGATATTCAAGTTTAACACAAAACCAGCAAGTTGGTATGAAAAACAGCACATTTAAAAGTCAGACAATTCAAAAAAAATCGGCGCAAATATCCCACGCTTAAAAGCGGCCTGCGCGAAAACAACTGTTGGGTCCATAGGACCCCCCCCCCGCTTCACTTAAGTATTAAAATAAGATTCCTGACATTGACATTTGATCATGCAAGAGAAAAATGGGATTCCATTGCTAATTGGATCATGTGTTTAGATACCAAGTTAAAAGCTATACTAAACGATCGATTGGCTATGTTGTCAAAACAAAGATGAAAGTTAGGAGTTAAGGTATCTATTCGTTTTACAAAAAATGGTGGTTACTTGTATGAACTTCCATTGGAAATTGGAGAAAATGGAAAGGTGTACAAAAATGTTCATATCGCTTTCCTTTAACAAGCGATTCTTCTTTTTTTCCGAATATATATAGCCCGGGATATTAGTGGTAAAAAATATATTCAAACAAAAAACCCGCTTATGGGGTAAAATGGATCGACGTACAACTCTAATATATCCTGCCTACATTTCTTTCGCCATTCCTTCATTTTTCAGCATAGAAAATATGCCAATACAGCTGTAAATTCTTGAAAAAATACAGATGTTGAACACATAGGGTGAGGCTAAAAAGGAGACAAGGAATCCGTATGAAACGTTTTGGCAAAGGTATATTGAAAACCAACAAAAATAAACATGATTAGAAAAATCAACATAGAAAAATCAATATTAATGTTGACCGAGGTGGCGCGTTGTCGCATTCTCCAGATACAAGTTGTGTTTTGATATTGTATTTTCTTGTCAGAATTAATGAAATTTTCAGGGATTTGAGCGCACTTCTACAGAGTCTAGGAGAATCAGTTTTTAGAAAACGGGAATTGCGTTAATTCCGCATTTTCAAATTGGTACATTTTCCACCAATCTGCGCTGAAAATTGCCGAATCCGCGTAATTATGTACCCAAATTATCCTGCTAGCTATCATGTCCAAGACTTGCAAAATAATAATATTCAATCATGAAGACGAAAAAAAAAAACATCGCCCACTCTTTATTCCCTACCCTGCGATCTTTATTTCAAATAGGCTAAAAGAACTCAATAATACCGCAAGCGTTGCAATCAAATCAATGCTAATCACACAACCTGAAAAGTTGTAAATAAAAATAGTTTCAGAGCTACTACTGATACATCGAAAAACATAACGGTGTATTTAATTTTCTATGATTGTGTGGTCTATTCACAGTAATTTTTCAACATCTAATTCTTACTGTTTGAGTAAATATGGAATTTTAAAGACGATTGGTCAAGCTTAGTTCATTTTCTGATTGAGTATTTATACACGAAAGCAACCAATCCACTCTCATGTATTGAATGGAACATTCAAGCATTCAGGTAAACAAAAACAATGGTAAAGGTAAAAAGTCCGGAGCTTTGTTTTCAACGCCGTTTTCATCAGGTTCCAATAAGATATTGTAGTTAATAAATACTCTCAAACTATTTTGATATGTCTACTCACTTTTGAGAAATTTGCTGACGAGAAGGTGTAAACTTTTGGAACCACTCTGTACTCTGTGTAGAAAACTGAGCATGACAGTGGAAAAGGGTGTCGACCTACAAGCAAAAATGATAAATTTCATAGATCCGTTAATTTGTTTTAAAGGCGTGGGTTTTATTGAATAGAAGAACGACCTTGTGGAATCCTAAAAGGAAAACGCCTTTAAATATTACAAAAGGATGAAAGAGAGTTTCATCCTTTCTTCTCAAAAACAAAATATTTGGAGAATCATCAGTATTTGGTGAAAATGTTGAAACAGACAAGTCCGATGAAGCATGGAGTAACTGTAACCACAGTGTTTTAAATGTTGGACTGATAAGAAGGGCAAAAATATCCCGTCTTTTCCAATCAGTAAAGGCCATAGATTTTGCGATAGTGGTGAAGGAATGTGCCAGGTATCTGGTATCTGAAACAAACGATTAGCACGAAGAATGGCAAACTAAGATTCCCTCGAAATCATCAATCATAGCGTAAAGCTATATAGAAAACTACACTGAGACTGAATAAAAGAGCAAAGAGTGAGATGAAGTCCTGCTCAAGCCAGAATAATGCCGTTTCTTCAAATGCCCCAAAAAAAAATTTTTACCTAGTTCATCCCTTCAATTTTCCCCGTTGGTGGTGGTAGTGGTGGGTGGTGGTGTTGGTATGAAGGGGTGATGGTGGTTGGTGGTGGAGGTGGTGGTGGTGGTTGTGTTGTTCTTCTTCTTCTTCCTTCTTCTTGGTAGTATTGTTATTTCTGTCGAGTGAGCAAGCTTTCAGCACACATGTCACAAAGCGAAAAGGTACATCCAAACGGGAAATATTTTTCAGCTTATTTAATTTAACCATTGATCACTGACGTTGTGTGTCTGATAGACAATTAATATGGGGTAGCAATATCCACCCATGCATCTTTAAAATTGACCAACTATTTTAAACCATTTTAGGCCCGTTGTTATTAAAATTGTATGTAAATGATATTGTAAATACTACTTATCTCAAGACTGGAAATTTATTCTCTTTGCCGATGACACCACAATACTTTTTTCCACATTATTGCAATATGGCTCACCTACCTTGTTTGATAATACGCTTCCAAAGATATGTCAAGAGCGTAGTAACACCACACTTATGGTCCTGGTTCCCTGATGACTAGCCTCACATAAAAACATAAATATTAAATTATGCAATATGCCCACATAAATAGCTTTATAACATACTAAGCTCAAATTCACCACCTTTCAGAATGAGCCTTGAGAATCATATAGTCCCATATATGGTCACTCTCGGCGCCTCTTTTGAGAAGTGCATAAATCTTAACTGTCATGCATAAAATTGGAGTTGGCATCCTTCATGGTACAAATATTTCCATGATCAATTACCCAGGTGTATTTAAGAAATAATAATAATAACATCTTCAAATATTTATACACCGAGATAATCCAGATGATACCAAACGTAAAAACAAACTTGCTTACAAGCAAATCCGAACATCCGGGCCCTCATTTTTGGAATTCACTTGAAAAAAAGAAACACGATCGTACCAACTTTAAACATGTTAAAAGAGATTAAAGCGAATGACTCACAAACTATATTGTGCTAATGTTTCTTATTATTTATACAGTCTGGCACTGATATATGAATAAATGTCCGCCTCTATTAAGTAATTGCAATTTATGCGTAATTTTGTTCATGGTATGACTTAATGTTATAAAAATAAGGTGGTGGGACCATCCTTTACTCCTACATAAATATCTTAAAATAGACAGCGTGTATAACCTGATAAATTTTTGATAATAATTTAAATATTTATGAGCGTTTAGCCTTCCAATATGGCGGAAATGGATTACGCAGGTAACAGAGGTACCGGTCTAGTGAATTGAGATCAGTGATTAATAGTCTAGCAAGATACATGGGTTCCTCATGCACACCCCCTTTACAATGATTTTTAGAATCTCTACGACAGCTACTTAAGAATTTATGATGTTACCAAATCACATATTGTCCCCACGTGGTCCGTTTGGCGGCCATCTTGGATAGAGGGATTTCATCGTTCAAAGTGGGTTCAATTTAGTTGAAAAAGTATCGTACATGATTCATCTCAGCATAAAATCAAAAATATATAGTTTTGGCATATCTTTGATGTTTTCATTACAGAGATAGTGGTGAAATGGCGTAAAGGTTCTATTTTGCCACCTTTTTTAAGCTTTGCTTTTATAATGCTACCGAAACAATGGCAGAATGTTAAACCATTCTGTACTTGGCGTGTAAAAGGCACACTGCTGCTGGAATTTTTCGTATACTGGCAACACTCTAAACGTTTAGTAACTTTTAATGGATTACGCCCAAATCATAATTCTTAATTGGGCTTTTGTTGGACGAGGGGGCAATCACTCCCTCGTTCCTTATTTCAATAGAAATAAACAAAATGTAAAACTAGAAGGCGTTCTAGAAACAAACTCTCTAGATTTGGTACCACTAAGTCATGATTTACGCGGAAAAGCACGCCAAGCGTAACATAGTACTCGGAGCACACCACTACTGACGCACAATTCAATGTTTTGCACCCCACTAAATCACTCCTCATTTTGTGTAAATGGTGGGTAGTGCTCTGGCCCAAAAACAAACCACATGGATTCCCAGCAACAATCGGAGTTTTCTGACGTTCTCAAAACGTTCAAGTTGGTGCTTTGGACGTTTCGTAAAACGTTTTTAGGACGTTTTTTTGTGGAAGGTTGTGGACGTCCAGTAAAACGTTGTTATTGGACGTTTTTAAAGTTTTTTAGACGTTATAAAACCAATAAAAACCCTTTTAAAACGTTTTCTAAAACGTTATGAGAACGTCCAAACATTTTGATTAATTTGCTAATTAACGCAAATTAAAGAAAAACAAAGTAATCGGTACTTATGGAGCGGTATATTGCAAGGAAATCTAACAATCAAGCATCTTACAAAGTTTCATTTTACAGACACAAATTACTTTATCACCGTACCGTATTGGGAATTGAACCTGGGACCCCTCGCGTGGGAGGACCAAACACTTACCATCAAAACCAGCTTTTTTAAGACGACTCATAATATGAAGGGTAATTTTCATTGTATATAGGCTGGACGTGTAGCAGAAGAGCGGTTGTATCTTTCTTTTTCAAAAGTGAGTGACCTATTAGTCACCCTTTCATACCACTGAAATTTATCCCACCATCTGCGCTTGACAGAATTAAATGCACGTTTGTAAACTGCTGGTTGGTTTTTTTGAGTATTTTTCCAACCGTATTATACTGGACATTTTATTTACATTTGGTAAGAGTCATCCAGACCTATCTAAACATATGTTACCCCTAACCGTATAATGTTGACCGGGGCGTTTAAAACGTTTTAAAAGGTCTTATAGACGAAGATGTAATAGACGGATGAAAACCTTGCCAAAACGTTTTTAAAACGTTTTTAAATTAAAAAGTCTTATAATACGAAGCCGTAATAGACGAATCCATAACCTAGCAAAAAAACGATTTTAAACGTGTTTACAAGCTCTTATTAGAAGAAATATCGAAATGGACCAATCCAGAACCTAGCAAAACGTTTAAAACGTATTTACAGGTCTTATAGACGAAAGATGAATAGATGAATGAGAAAACCTTGCCAAAACGTTTTTTAAACGTTCTTTTCAAGGTCTTATAAGACGACGTAATAGAAGAATCTAGAACCTAACCAAAACGTTTTAAAAACGTTTTGTGTTGCTGGTATATACGTCTTGGTAAAAAACTTTTGTAACGTTTTTTTGGACGTCTAGACTGGTGGCTTTTTGGGAATGTTTATCACAACTTCGACGTTCTGTAAACGTTTTAAACGTTTATTAAAGACGAAACGTAGCGGCCTAATGAAAACGTTTTGTAAACGTTATAAAGACGAAGACGTAGCGGACCTAATAAAACGTTTTGTAAACGTTTATTAAAGACGACGGACGTAGGCGGACCTAATAAAACGTTTCTGAACGTTCTGGAAAAAGTTTTGTGTTTGCTGGGTTGTAAGCAAATTGATGTGATATGCTCGTCAAAGTTAATATTTAAATGAATAGTGCAGACAATTTCCATACTTTGAATATCAGAAAATAAATAAAATTGAATATACAAATAAATAGGCCTACGGACGTACTCCGTGCTACGATACGGGTCGACGTTCATATAGAAGTCCCATGAGCAAATGAGGTATTGCCATTCATGCCGTCAAGCCTACTGCACAACGTTATACAGTGCATGACGGAATCAATGAAACCTCTTTGCATCAATGGGACTTCTATATGAAAACGTCTACCCGGATGGCTATTAGGTTTACGTGTTGGGTGGAAAAGGTGGTGGCGCTATTAACAAGCCTGTATCTAGAATTATATCCTGTATCGTATCAAATTACCATGATTTCTTTTTAAATTTCCATCTTTTTTGATATAGAAACATCTTCGAAAACTCAAATATGATGTACGTGGGTTAAAATTTACACTCACCATTAGGATGTTAAGTGGACTGGAAATATCACAAAAAAATATTATATTTAGCGTATTGCGAAGGAAGCCAAGTGTTGTAATTTCTCTTTATAATTTTTAAACGAAAAAACGTTTTAGGATGCTAATGATAAATAAAAAGTATTCAGATTTGTTGAGTAGCTGTATACACAAAGCATGTCTTAACGTCCAGTTGCGAGATAGCGGCATAACTGTAAATTGAGGCTATTTTCCTGTCTTTTATTACTATTTTTATTTATTTATTATTGGGCACGCAATGTTCCTTTAACACACGTTTAACAATAATGATTCAAAACCTTCAGTACTCATTGCGGCATTGCAAAAATTTATTTAGGTTGATATAAACAAGAACATAGTTAAATCTAATACGAATTTATAACAGTTACTGTAACAGGCGTAGCTTTAGTATCTGTAGAAGCTTAGTTTTATCGCATAATTTTCCAAAATTAAGGCAAAAACTATACAACCCTTGCTCTTCTAGTTTTCAGAGGAATAATGTATTTTACACTCTCCATGCAGTGACTTATTTGATTTATCATCACAAATTGTGTAAAAATTGAAATTTGAAATCTTAACCGATTTGGCACCAAATTTTATATTCGGGGACCACCTCAAACAAAGGATGATGGTTAATTTCAAAAAATTAAAAGAATCAATACCTGTTTAATATTTAAAGGATTGGTTGTGCAAAATATCTTAGGGTTTGGTTGTACCTAATTGATTTTATCGTGCTTGAATTCTATAATGCATTTAAATTTTAATTTCGAGAAAATGCCAAAAAAAAGATTATAATTGACATTAATAAACTCAATATTTTTTAAGTGTTAAATTCGGATTTTTTTTAAATAAAAGTACACAAATGCCCCAAAACTGAAATGCAATTTTATTTATTTCCTGAAATGGTTGGGTATTTCTACCTTAAGTAAAATAAACATGAGGGATGGATCACAAATAGGATAGGATTGAACATAATCTTGTGTCGTACTCACGTTAAGTAAATAGTTGCCAATATGTCTTGTCACATGCCTTCATAATATGGTATTCGTAATATTGTAATACAGGGTGAGTGTTATATGGCCTCCATTTTTCTGATTAAACTTTTAAAAATATTATTTTCTCAATTTTATTTCAGAAGAGATTTCTCACAGGAAAAGTATTTTGTTTACTATAAAAGAGAGAAAGGGGAATACCCCTAGTTTGTTTTGCTAAGTGCACCTGTTTAGATTGCACAATAAGGGAAGTGGGGAATTCCCCAAGAATGCTAAACTTAGAAACTTGTTCATGTTTTGAGGTCAAAACATTGCAGAACCTAGGGAATTCCCCCACAAAGTTATATATATGAAGTGATGTAATTCGGGTGATGAATTCCGATTGGTCAGCTAGTGTAAGGTTATGTTTATGCATGAGAATGATGTAATGATTATTGTTAGAAAGGGGAATCTATCTGTGAGTAGTTAATACTATCACTGGAAGGACTCTCTGCCAGCAGTTGAAATCAGGAGCTGAACTAGAGCTCTGGAGCTATACAGTATAATTATAGCTACAATGTAGTTTTACTCTACAATAATGGTAGATTTGAGTTCTACATCTAGTGCCATGATTTCATATTTTGGATGCCGCCTGAGCTTGATAGCTAAATTTCTGCTGTCGTCTTTTAAGCCAAGAGCTTTCCGTTTGGAATGAAAAGGATTCCATTTGTGGTCCTATTGAGGACACAGCGACAGACTGATGGTTTTAATATTAAACCTGGTTTTATTATTATGGACCCATTTTGTCGTCGAGGGAAACCCCTTCGTCTTGAACTGCTTGACAAGATTACCTTCATGACTGAGAATATTCCTTGGAATTAGACCTGAGTTTACGTATGAACTTGTGCCTGTCATTTTGGAGTCATCGCTGAGAGGCCATATCATCGTGAACCTGCATCGCCTCTTTTGAACATTAAGTATCAGTTTAAATTGTGTGTAATTGTTAATTTGATTATGTAATGTTTTGGACATCCAAATTCCTTGAACCAATCAAGTAAAGATCGTAAAACCTGTTTCTTATATATAATACAGATCACTTGTGCACAAGGCTCAGTTATTTGTGTTTGAAAGGTATTTCTGACCTTAGCGTACACGAGACGTCATAACATTCCTGTGAAGTGAATTTAGATAAATTTGAGCCTTATTGTTTCAAAAAAACAAAAGAATTTACACATTAAAAGGTGTGATAAAAATTGTAAACATTGTGCACATTTTGGCATACGAAATTTTGTGTGTACTACCAGTGTATTTTGGATTCAAGTTATTAATATTGTGTTGTATAATCAATCACATGGAGTTGTCCAGAAGTGTTCTAGTGCAAATAACTTGGGATAAGTTTGATGAGCTGAGATAGCCTGAGTTTAATGAACCTAGCCGGGCCATTTAGTACTTGAGGCAAAACATGCTATGAGAAAGCAATGATCAAAAATAATTTGATTGAAAATGGTTCCAGGAAGATGTTTGGGATATTTAATATTTGGAATAGGCTAGAAGAAATCTGAACAGGGCAAAGTGAATGTCCTTCAAGTTAAAAGAACTTGAAATTCAAAGGAATTGGAAATAGAATTGAAAAAGATGGAAATGGAACAAAATCAAAGGAACAGGAAATTGAATTAAGAAAGAAAAATTGCAATGGACATGCAAAAAGAGATCCAACAAAACGAGATGGACTGCAAATTGAGAAGGAAAAGGAATTGAAAAGGAAAAATTGCAAAATTAGATGAAACAAAGAGCTTGAAGCTGTATTAGAGTTAGAAAAATTGAAACAACAGGCTAGCCCATCATACTCTCCAAGCCCTCTGGTTTTGATGCGTTGAAAAATATGCGCCTATTCCAAAATTTCAGGACAAGAAAGGTACGACAATACTTCTTACACTTTGAGAAATGCCAATGCTTGAAATGACCCAAGGACTTGGACCTTGTTACTACAGTCGTTGTTCATTGTAAATCCCGAAAAACATATCGGCCATGTCATTAGACAGATGTAGTGATTATGACGAGGTAAGCAGGCAGTGCTCAAAAGATATGAATTGGTGCCATAGGCATATAGACAAAATGCATGTCTTGTCAAAAAGGATGACCAAACCCATGTTGAATTTGCCCGCGTAAAGGAAAATGTTGATCGCTGGCTTCTCTCAGAAAAAGTCGGGCAAATTTTGGTCAACTTCGGGAGTTGATGTTATTTGAAGAGTTCAACAGTTCTACATCCAGAGCTCAAAACCATCTGGATGAAAACAAAATTGACAGTTTGCGTGAAGCAGGCGTAAAGGCCGACGATTAAGCATTGACACACAAATTAAGTCATACTAGTAGGCCTAGCCAAGAATTTACTAGGGTCAACAAGTACAACAATAAGTCGCGTTCTAACAAAGGCGTCTTATGGTAGCACTCAGGAGGGGAAACCCCAGTCAGGTTCCCATGGAAAGGGGAGTAAAGACAGTACTGGTGTAATCAAAAGCATGGGATGCGGAACCCAAATCACAGTTCACATGGCCATCACTGTAAAAAGCAGGACATACAAAGTCAACTTAGTCAAGGTGTTGGGAGATACATGGCTATCCCCCAAAAATGGAGAAGCCAAAAGGGGTCAAAACCAATCGGTTATGCAAGTACTGTGCGGTCAAAAGTTCATTCTTAGTTCAGAAACAAGGAAATCCCACCAAAGGGAATTGACACAGAAAAACGTTAGGGATGACTTAAGCCTTTTGTTTTGGATGGATTGTGTGTCACTTCCGATGATAGTTAGATCCACAACCATTAGAATCATGCGAGGGAAACGTGCTGCGCGCAGTCCATGATATTGGAGATACCGTCCATTTGATATTGAGAGTTCCACAGGAAACTAGTGCATTGATTCAGGGGATAGGTATGGATTGTATTAGTGCCCTGTCTACACAAAATGAATTTGAAATCAGATTTGGATTTCTGGAACGTCACAATTGGTGTTAGACAGAACTCCCAGTTAAAGGGGTATCCATGTGTTCGGAAATGAATTTGGCAGGGGGAAAGTATTCCCAGATCCATAGTTTCCCAGGTGCCTGTACAGTGGATAAGTTTGATGAGGAAATAGAAATTGTCCAGCATGTGTCCAGTAACTAGGTCAATGACAGAAAAGCCTCACAGGAAAAACAGTGAGAGTGATGAGTCAAAATACTCACACCTATAGGAGGAGCGTTTAGGATGACTTGGTCCCAAATTTAGAGGTACATTTCTCTCAAAATTAGAGGAATTGGAGTCATCTCCTCCCTCTTCAGGGAGACTAAATTCCCAGTAAGTGAAAATCCAGCCCCCTGAGCACACACAAAGTGACAAGCTGGTAACAATGAAACTCCCAGCCGCTAGCAAATATAGAAGTAGGGACTGTAAAGGAGCCCTTTAAGCCATGACAAGCTGGTCAAATGAGCACTACAATACACCCAGCACTTAGACAATTAGGTGAGAGGGCAATTGACGCAACGGAGCCGAGCAAATTCTGTATTTTTCTACAAGCAAAATGGAGTACTCATGAGAAATGGCGACCCCCGATGCACTTGTAGATAAGAATGGAAGGTTTGGCATCAAATTGTAGTGCCAAGGTATATCATAGGGAAGTGATAGACATAGCCCTTAGCTTTCCCATGGCAGGACACTTAGGTGGTGAGAAAAATACATGACATAATTAGGAGTCATTTTTGGGGCCTACACTCAGAAAAATGTGCTGAGTATTGTAAGACTTGTCACACATACATGTCAAATGGTGGGCAAGCCCAATCAGAAAAATCCTACTGCTCTGCCTTCCCCTTGCAACCCATACCAGCATTTGATGAGCCATTTAGAGGTGTTAATAGATTGCGTGGACCACTTCCAAAGACCACGTCAGGAAATCAGTATTACTGACCATCATGTGTGCTTCCACAAGATTCCCTGAGCTTCCCCTTGAGAAATATTAGGGCACATAAGTTAGTGAAAGCTCTAACAAAGTTTTTCAATTTGAAAAAAGAAAAGGAATTTAAATTCAATAAGCTCATGTGATCCACAAGATCAAATTTCAGGTCAGGTTGTCCACCAAGTCATGGAACCAGTTGAGAAGTTCCAGTACAGTTCTTCGCATACCAACCCAGAATCCCAGGGGGCCCTAGAAAAGGACCACCAAACATGGAAAACATGATCAAAAACCTATGTTTTTGAATTTGAGAGGGATGGGATGAGGGACTTCCTCTCCTGTATTTGCTACCCGTGGAGGCTGTACACGAGTCCATTAGGAATTTGTCCATTGAGTTGGTGTTTGGGTCACCAAGTTTAGGGGACCCATTGAAACTACTGAAAAAAATGGTTGTGTGAAATCCTGATGTGAAGTTGTTAGACTATGTGTCTCAATTCAGAAACATGCTCCAGAGAGCTTCAGAAATTGGCAAACAAATCTCAAACATAGCCAGCAAAATGAAAACATGGTATGACAAAAGTGCCAGGAGCAGAGTATTCATGCCGGTGACAAAGATCTGGCACTTTTCCAATACAAGGGCATCCTTTGCAAGCCCAGTATTCTGGACCATATGATTGAGAACAAAGTGGGAGACCTTGACTAATGTGATCAAAACCACCAGGTAGACGTAAAAAGTCATAACAATATGTCACATAAATGCCAAAGAGTATAATGAAGAGATGATGACATAAGCCTGCATGTGTAATGTCATCTTCGAGTTAGTGTGGGTGTACAATGGTGACATCACAGATATAGAATTGAACAAAACAATCACTGTACACAGACAATGAGTATGGTGCAAATTGCAAAATTCTGAGCATACTTTCCAATTTAGACAGAAATTAGGGCCAATCTCTCAGAAAGAGTCAACAGGTGAATGACAAGAGTTCTTCATGAGTGGGAGAACATATTTCCTCCTGGTGTACCCAGTGAAAAGCAATGTCAAGAAACCAATGACATCGATGTAGGCGTTTCACAGAGCCGACCAAATTGCAGCGTCTCAGTGAGTCAAATAAAGTGAGATTGGAAGTTCAGATCCATTCAAACTGCACTTTGATGCATATTGGGGAACAATGTAACCCAATACTAAGCTATGAATTGTATTTTAATTATTTTGTGGATGATAAATTGTAAACTCCACCTACAAGAATTTAACAACCTAATGGAGTTTAACTCTACAAAAATACACTCTGGACATAAGAACCATCAAAGGAAAGAAATGTCTTGGCTAGATGCCTTGTCCAGGCTGTGCCTAAAAAAAAAAATTTTGTTTCAGAATTTTAGTATAATTTTAATGTAATATAGACGAAGCAGCAGCAAGACAATTATAAAAGTGTAAAATTTACCACTGTGTAAACTGTAATTAAAATTACCACAAACTGGTTAAAGTATACAGACAGATTTTGGAAAATTTTCATTTCATTTCACATTTTCTTTTTAAGGGGAGGATGTTATATGGCCTCCATTTTTCTGATTAAACTTTTAAAAATATTATTTTCTCAGTTTATTTTCAGAATAGATTCCATCAACAAAGTAGTTTGTTTACTATAAAAAAAGAGAGAAGGGGATACCCCCAGTTTTGTTTTTCTAGTGCACCTGATTTAATTGCACATAAGGGAAGTGGGGAATTCCCCCAAATGCTAACCTAAATTAGAAACTTGTTTATGTTTTGAGGTCAAACTTGGCAGAACCTAGGGAATTTTTCCCCCACAAAGTTATATATTATGAAGTAATGTAATTCGGGTGATGATTCCGATTGGTCAGCTAGCGTAAGGTGTGTTATGCATGAGAATGATGTAATGATTATTGTTAGAAAGGGAATCTGTGAGAGTTAAAAACTATCACTGGAAGGACTCTCTGCCAGCATTTGAAATCATAGCTGAACTAAAGCTCTGGAGCTAATACAGTATAATTAATAGCTACAATGGTAGTTTTATCTCTACAATAATGGTCGATTTGAGTTCTACCATCTAGTGCCAGGAGTTCATATTTTGGATGCCGGCGTAGCTTGATAGCTAATTGATCTGTGTCCGTCTTTTTAAACGCCAAAGAGATTCCAGTTTTGGAATCAAAAAGGGATTCCAGTTTGTGTCCTATATGAGGACACACGCCAGACTGATGGGGGTATATTACCTGGATTTATTATTATGGACATTGTCGTCGAGGGAAAGCCCCGTCGTCTTGAACTGCGGGACAAGATTACCTTCAGGAATAAGAAGATTCCCTTGGATTATTACCTGAGTTTTGTATGAACTTGTGCGCTGTCATGTTGGAGTCATCGCTGAGAGTACATATCATCGTTGACCTGCAACGCCTCTTTTTGAACTTAAGTAAGTTATAAATTTTTTTAATTGTGAATTTTGATTTATGTAATGTTTTTGGACATACCACATTCCCTTGAACCAAACAAGTAAAGATCATTCAAACTGTTTTTATATATAATACAGATCACTTGTGCACACGGCTCATTTATATGTGTTTGAAAGGTATTTCGGACCTAGGCGTACACGAGACGTCATAAACAGTGAGTCAAACAAACTTGACTTTTTTTTTTAAATTTGCCATTTTTTGAAATTTTTAAATAATACTAATCTAACATATGTGCTATATGCGAAAGCTTATTTCATTTCTTTAATTTGCTGCAAAGATCATTCCATCGTTTAAGTATAGGCCCGAGCTACAGTTTTCGAATCAATATCTGCATTGAATAAATAGCCTGATTTTCTCTGGCACTTATTTTTTCCTTCGCTGAAATGCGTTCATTCATGTGAATCCGTGAACAGAGCAGAAAAACCGACTACTTGATTCAACGACTGTAGCTCGGTCTATACCTAACCGATGTGAACGATCTTTTGCGTAATTAAAGATAATGAACCCAACTTTCCCAGTATGATCAATATGTTAAATTAATGTTACTTAAACATTCAAAATGGCAGACAAAATAGGGTCAGTTTTTTTTTTGACTCCCCCTGTATTAGTAGTTGCTGTTTTAGTGCACCTGACTATGGTTCCTTCAAATGTTTCACTTTTTTCTAACATGCTGCCACTAACTTAAAAGAATTGTTCTTGTATAAAAGTCCACACTCTTTGTTGTGATGATAATTTTTTCGCACGAGTTGTCATTAAATATTGCGCAATTGCAAATTGCAAACCTAATGGTACATGTCATGGTAACACTGTGCGAATGTAAACTGAAAATCGAGCGGGACATTGTTGAAAGACACGATTGCGTCTTGTTTATTTTTTTTCTTTAGTTTTTATTTTTTGGATATCTTGGCGTGTGTTTGGTTGTTTCTTTCTTTTTGTTTTGTTTTTTCTATTCTGTTGTTTTTCTGCACAATACAACTTGAGTTACATTTTGATGCGCAAAGAGAATGAGACTTATATACAGGGGGCTCAAAAAAAAACCCGCAAACCACTTGGTGTCAGGCACCATAAGTTTTGAACAAAAAGCACGGGACTACTTATTTCTTGTTGTAAGGTAAGATTGGGACTGTAGCTAATATTCCTGAAAAGTTCTAAGGTAGAGTAATAGTCCCACTGGCCACTGTGCTATAATTCTATCCGTTTACGGACAGAAAATGTCAATTGCAAATTTCTTACAGATACGACCGAATGTTGCACGTGGCGCATGTCAGATTAATATCTTATAGAAGGTCTATAGAATACGATACATACATGATTTTCAAATATTATGTCAAAGAGCATACCAGGCGCACAATGAATCTGGTACACTACTAAATTCAGGGATTAAAAATAAACCCCAAAAAGCTTGTGATGGGACCAATTCGACCAAAGTGTTATAGTATGATCATTTTGGGATTAAATATAAATTTTATTTCTTTATTTTACTTGAGAAAAAAATTCCCACAAAAAGTATTAATCTGCATTATGCAAAGAGAAAATAGAAAACCCTGATGCAGATGTTAACGTGTTTATGCTTTAGAGATAGCTATACAGAGACTATAAATAGCGTGGTATTTTCCAAGTTATTCTGCAAGTTTGCAAGAATTGCAACATAGGTGGTTCCCAAGGACTGTCACCATAAAATCATCAAGATCCAATTGGGCAATGTTAGGCTATGTTTATGCATGATGTTGTAATATCTATTTTAGGTATTGGGAAATATAGGTGTGAAGACTTATATATAAGGATATATTCAAGTTTGTGCAAGTTGTTACACTTTTGATGCAGACCTAGTAGATCTGTGCATTACATAGGGATAGGATCAATTTGTATTGTATATACCACAGGATCTGCATGTACAAGCTATTTGTCTGCAGATGTCGTATTTCAAGTCAGAAGGAGCGTTATTTTTGGAATCACAAAGGATTCCAGCTGTGGTTCCTAAAAGAGTGACCTTTACGACCGACAGATTTATAGCTTGATCACTTGTATTATTGTACTATGGAATATTGGTATTGTCGAGGGACAATCCCTCGTCTTAAGCTGTTGGACAATGTTATCTTCAGGCCTGCTACGAAAAAATATGTTATTTTCTGAAGAATTCTATGATCTATGGCATAAGCTGCATGCTGTCATTTTCGAGCCTTCGCTGTCAGACCACTGACCCTCTCTACACATGATAGCGGGTCTGAGTCACTGAGTGTCACATCTGGTCTGCGGTTTAAGGAATTTGTGTAACATAGAACATTGTGGGTTGGAATATGTGCATACAGGTGTATGATTGTTTTGCCCGCCACTATTGAGAATGCGAAAAGCACCTTTTGTTGTGACAATTACTCAGCGACTCATTCAACTTGCGGCACCGCTATCCAGGTGTAGGTCAGTGGTATGACATATCCACCGTTGAACGGTCAAGCTACTTTCGGTGTGAGCCGTTAAATCAAACTTCAAAGTGGATAAGTACATATATATACGAACATTACTGTCATTTGATTTTAATTTGCCATTGTAATTTTTTGACATGCCAATACTTGGACCAGTCAAATGTGAAAAAAGTCATATTAAATCGTGTTTATATGTCCAATTAAAATTTTGTCACAAGGTCCATTTATTCAGTATGTTAAAGGGTATTTGTGACATTGGTGGGTCCCACAGACGATTGCGGTCCACCAAATGATTCTGTTTTTCTTGCAAGATCTAAGATCACCTAAACATTATAGAGAATTTGGTACATGTAGGAGACGTTTGAAGGCATAAACGGGAAGGGGTAACTATATTTAAAGCTCAGTGAAACGGAAACAATAGGATTTGGCATTTATGGTTGCCGTGGTGGGGTGTTTTTTTAACGTGATGGTCTTGTAATTCGTAGAGCCTTGTTTGTTGTGCGAGTCTCTCTCAAAAATGACTACTCTAACTTTACTGTAAGGAACGAATGGCCTGCTAAACTTGGGATAGACGCATTCCTTGCCATGTGTTTGTTGGTTTGTAATGGCTTACTGGATGGGTGATTCTCGACCTCTGCCAGATCATTCTTGCTATTACTGTCTGTTCAATAACCCCCTTAGAGTCCGGTTGTTATTAATTATTTCTAAAAAAATACGCACGTCGAAATAAATCACGAAAAGAAAGTTGTTAGGTATCCGTGGACCTAAGAGGTTTTTACATGACATAGGGAATGGGACATTTTAAAAAAAAACAAAAAAACCTTCAATCTATTGAAATCTTGGTATTTCACCCTCGTTTCCAAAATGAGCGAATAAAGTTGGTACCATTAGTATTACGTTTTGTGAAAGGTGTTTCATTGCCTCCTCTTTTGTAGGGAGTAAAAGTCGGAGGATATTATTCACTATCAATATTGTCCGCTATGTATGAAATGCATATCCAACTTTTTCTCAACAGGATCAATCCGACTTTGTTTGCAATATAACCAAGGAGGCAATGGTTTTGGGGTGTATAAATAAAATTATAATAGGGCTGTTTTGATATTAGAGTGTATCGGTGCGCCATGGCTACAGAGCCGCTCTGTAGCCATGGCGCTTATGTTCAAGGGTATTATTTTTGATATAGATCTTTTTGCAGGGGAAGTTTCTGGAGCTTTGAGTTATGCCCAGGTAATTTAAGAAGCATGATTGATGTGTGAACTGTCATATTTTTTTTCCTTAATTTATCATGATATACTAGAGGTTTTTGAAACAAGGTTTAAGAGATGATTTATTTAATGTCACTGGGACCGAGTTCTGCCATAGTAAATGCATGAGCAGTTCACAAATTACCGTTTGGAATCCCCATGCTAAATCGAGCATCTGCGTGCCTACCCTCCTGTAAAAATAACCACATATCGTATATCTAATCTGGATCGAACCTGTGACATACGAGAGATTACAGTAATGCTCTGGTGCCTCTCTCACAAAGAGCTGCTGGCCGTATTTGTGCCATGTATACATACAGACCCGATTGCAAAACGAGATTGATGATGATGTCTCTCTCGGTGTCACGTCCATGTGTTTTACAAGGTACCAACATCCGACTCGCGAAACGTCATGTTTCGGTATCAGAGAATATCTTGAAGTATGGCCTCTTCGTAAGGGAGCGACACGATATATATAAATCCGACTAATGTTAAATCAAGGTCTATACATGACCCTCTCTGACCCAAAGTGCTATAAATTTTTTTCACAAAGAATAAACACGTGTATTATGTCAACAGTAAACAAATTTTACCTTCCCTACTATTTCAAAACGACGTAATGACGTACATCTCGGTGTTTTTTCCCCAACTGTAGGGCTACGTACGTATGTTTACCTGAAGGGGTCCCCCGAACAAAAAAAAACCAAATCAATGCGTGAGGTCATCAAAATCTTTTTTTCTATTTTACTGGCTTGTTATTCCCATATAAATTCCTTTTTAAGTCAACAATCTTATTTGTTCTTTAATAATTAATATTCAATGTCCCCGCATGATGTGAAAATTGGGTCCATAAGTCCTACAAATGAAAATATATAGACCGGCTAAATACCCTTACCCGTGGACTGAATGAGCAGACGGATCCCGTGTTAGTTTTAGCAGCTTACAACACCACTTGCGCGCGGCTGCGGGGGTAATGCGTCCAGAATTATGCAGGTTGTACGCGCATAACTTGAAATGGAAATTAACAAGAGAACTGTATGATTCTTTGGTCCGCAACCATTGTTGAAATAAAGCATACAGGTGGCCTCTATTAAAAAGTAGGTATTCAACGATGCAATATACCCATGCATTAATGGACGCTCACCCCAACCGGGAATCAAGTAAGGTCCACGAACAATAATATTGTTGGTTTACCATGCTTTTGAAGCGCGCCCCTAATTCGTAATATCGTAATGGTTCGGTCATCCAAAGTTTCAGGTCCAAAAGTCAATATTCACCTGCACCCAGTTTGTGTCGTTTTGTCAATGGAAAATCATAGTGTAATTGAATAAAATTCAAGAGATTTCAAGTTGGGACCCAATGATCTTGTTGGGTCCTATGATGAATAACAACTTTTCTTTCGTGATTTTGGGTCGAAGCGTATATTTTTTTAAATAATTAATAAAACCGACATCAAGTTAATTGAACAGACTTTTAGGCTAGACAAGCCAATAATGTAGTCGTTTCATAGTCCCACCCTACATACCCCTACATCATACCATTAATGGAAAGCTTATATGTCTACTTTCAGATTAGGGATGATGTGAAATTTCCAATGTGGGCCGAAGGTGGGTTTTTGGTCATTTTATCTAAAAACATTACATTTTTTTTGGCAAAAAAGTGATTTTTTAGATATTGTATTTTTGACAGCTATTGACATGCCATCATGTAAGAGTTTCAGAACTATATTGTGTCCCAAAAGCTCACATACCGCTTCTAAAGTTTCAAAACATACTAGTAAGTATCGGCATATTGCGGAAAATACACATCCGGTTTTCTCAAATTGAAATGTTTCTAAAAAAAACTGAAATAGTAAACCTTTTAGCTAGCATTCAACGTCTGTGTTTTATGTCTAAATTGAGCTGAAATATTGAGCTAACCATTTGGCCATCAGATTATGTATGATGTGGTATTTGCCAATATTGGCCAAAGGTGATTTTGGGTCCATTTAAGTGAAAAACTACATTTTGGGGTAAAACATGATTTTTGCTGATATTGGTATTTTTGACATACATATCTATATATCATGCCCCATCTATTAAGTAGGTTTCAGAACTGTATTGTGTCCCAGAACCACATAGCTTCATTTAAAAAGTTGCCAAAATATATAGTAAGTATAGGAAATATTGAGTGAATGTGCATTTTTCTCAATTATGATTCCAAAAAACCTGATAAGCCTAAACTTTAGCTAAGAGCATTCAAAACATCATTTTTTTTAATGTTCTAAATTAGCTATAAATACTTGCTATACCATCATTTGGTGATTTACACATGTCCAAGTTGGACTGAATGTATTTTTGGGGCCATTTAAGTCAAAAAAAACAAACATCAATTTTGGGTGATATCTGAAAAAAGTTTTTGAGATAATGGTGTTTTTGACATCTATGTACCAACATGCCTAGTCTCTGTTAGTAAATTTTAAACTAATAACCAGTCCTTAGAAGTTCAAAATAAGCTTTTTAAGAGTACAAAATTAAAAATATAGGTGATATTGACTGGAAATGTGGTTTTTCTCAAAATCTGTTTATGAAAGCTACTTGAAAGTAAAACTTAAGTTACTGTTTGATTAGGCAAGTGTAAAATTCTAACCGCTTAAAAAAAGTTATTGGCATATTTGACAAATGCAATAAATGTGGTCTTGGTCATTTGCTTTCTATGAAATGTGTTTCTGCGTAGGCTGTTACTGAATAGCTGACTACTTGCACATTAATAATGACCGAATACAATACAAATCAAGGTGTCACAAATAGGACCCCTAATTATGTAAGTGTTGATGCCTTTTCCACGTACGTTATGTTGTGCTAAATCTTAAAAAAAACTTTTACGTGTTCTGTGTGTGTGGTTTGATGAATCCCCTGACGTGGGACCCCACCCCCCCTCTTTCCGGGGGGAACTTCAGATTATGTGAAATCCTTTTTAAAAAAAAGCGTTTGGTATTTTTATACTAAAGAAGTTTACAGCGAGAAAATATTACATTCATTGATTATGTTATTACATTGATAACAAAATTATTTCGGTATGTATACAAATTTGTTGTAAGGTAGTTGGTTCATATGGGCCAAATGGTTATAGTCAAAACAGTGTTGCAAACCATATTTGACTGGTCAAATTATAGCTTAAAAAAAATATCGATTTGGGATCGATTTTATTTTTTAATGAAAGTTTCTCTCTCTTTCTATCTCTGAGGCACTTTTTATTTTCTCTAAAAAATGCCACATTTTCTTGTAGTGTACAAACATTAAATGAAATGGGTTTAAAATGAGCCCAATTTTTGATTGCATTTCTTTGTATTGGCTGTCTGTGATTTGGTTGGCTGCTGCAAACTTTGCATCCTTGCTATGGTCCTGTCCTGCAGGTCATTTCCTTTTTCCATATTCTTGTTAAGTGCGCAATATTAGAGGCTGCAGCAATTGTATGGAAATGGTTAATGATCAATCAAAATTAATTTTAACACTTGCATTCAATTAATTAGCTTGTAAATTTCTCAGTTGTTATCTCAATAATTTAAATAGTTGTAGGGATAGTGGGACCTAGTTTATTCAGACAGGGGTAATGAATCATGGTAAAAGGCATTCAATTAAATGTAAGAGTGGAAACAATAAAAAAAAAGAAAATTGAGAGAAAATTTCTGAGGGACACATGAAAAAAGTTTGAGAAGGCAAAGGAGGACAGACTGGGGGTCGCACCCGAGAAAGAAAAGGGAAGAGTGGGCGGAAAATAAGGACCATGGTTCCCAAATAGATCATCCATGACACAAAATAGTGCATGCTTTTTTGTCATATGATTGCTACATTAGCTTCCATGCACAGTAATGGTCCCAAATATGTCCATTATATTTGTTGCAATTAGACTTTTTCTGCAATTGTTGGACTTGAGCATTTGGTGTTCTTATAAAATCATTTGGATGAAGATGGATGAAGATGCTGTAAATGTGTGTACCCCGAGCGAACAGAGCTGCCCGCTTCATATAGCATTATGCAGGGATAATCTATGATTTATATCATATGGACAGGTTTTTAAAACTGGAATTCAGAAAAAGAAAAAATGCCATTTATAGGACATAACACCAATGCCACAAATCTCAAAATTACAATATCCTTTTTTAATTTAGAATGAAAAAAGATCTTCATAAAGGTGCATTTCAGCATTAAATGAAATTAATGCTTGACCTCATTTACAAAGCAAGATTACCTAACCTTTACTCTGGAGGAATCTTGCATGAAAATGATGCTTCCGTTTTCAGTATCATTAGTGAATGTAGAACTTTAACGTAAGTAAAAGGTGATTTTGCAAGCAGCCCAAATCATTTGATGATGATATAATTATCCAAAACAAAATCCTCTTTGAAATAGAAATCTGACAAAACAAATACGAAAATATGAAAAGGCAATATGAAAAAATACAAAAACCTAAAGAGCTCAACAAGGTTCAAAACAGATTTGCGAGCGGAGCAAGAATATTAGGGTTTTTTCCCAAAAATAATATTATTTTTTGCCCTTCCCCCTTTGAGCAGGTAAAATTGGGGGGGGGGGGGGTTACCTATTTTGAAAAAGAAATCGCCCCCTAAAAAAATACATCCAATCGCATAAAGAATTTGTAAAATGGCACGGATTTCTTAAAATCACATAGGGTTTGATTAGTCTTAAAAATATAAAAAATCTTGGAGGAATTTGGGGGAGAATGAATGACATTTCACAAGATCATATCAAAATCGCATACAATTGCAAAGAATCACGGTTAAATTTCTTCAATTAATACATGTAGCTTTAGCTTTCATAGACTGATTACGATTTTCCGCTTTTCCCCGGTGACATGGGCCTGCAATGACATTAGTTCATAAAAATCTACTTACACGATCCCATTATCTTCAAAATCATATTGTTGTCAGAAACGCATGTTTTTGACTAAAATTGGCCCAATTTGACATGGTCACATAATACCTAAACTGAATGCCAATGGTATTTCAAGTATTTTCAGCTAAATTTAGAGCAATAAAACATGGAACATTTGAATGTGTAACTAAAGTTTAACTATTATTCAGCTTTTATAAACCTCAATTTGAGATAAAACGATATTTTCACTCAATAGCGCCTATATAATTACTGTATATTTTGTAAATTTAGAAGTTTATTGTGCGCTTCTGGGACACAAAACAGTTCTGAACCTATTTGTATAGATGGGGCATGGGAGATAGATGTCAAAAATATCAATATCTCAAAAATCTAATTGTTTTTTACCAAAAAATGTATGTTTTTGAATAAATATGGACCCTAAAAATCACCTTTGGGCTCAGATGGCAGTTCAATCATACATAATAGTGAATGCAATGGTAGCTCAAGTATTTCAAGCTCAATTTAGAGCATAAAACAACAAACATTTTGAATGCAACTAAAGTTCAATATTTTTCATGTTTAGAACATGAATTTGAGAAAACGTTATGATTTTCACCCAATATCGGGCCTATACTTACTGTATATTTTAAAACACTTTTGAAGCTATTGGGGCTTCTGGGACGAAATATATCGTTCGGAAAATATTTTCATAGTGGCGGCATTGATTATAGATGTCAAAAATACCAATATCTCAAAAAAAAATCTTTTTTTTGCCCAAAAATGTATGTTTTTGTGTATTTTTTCGCAAAAATGACCCAAAAACCATATTCGGCCCACATTGGCAGTTCCAAATCATAGTCCTAATTGAAGCCAATGATACCTTAATATATTTCAGCACAATTGGAGAATAAAAACTACATGTTTGAATGCTTAGGCTAAAAGTTTAACTATTTTTTCAGGTTTTGAACATGAATTTGAGAAAAAACGCATTCTTTTCACCCCAATATGCCGATACTTACTGAATTTTACAAAACTTTTGAAGTTATGGTGGCTCTGGGGCGCAAATATGTTCGAAAACTTTTTACATAGATGGGGCATTTAGTATATATGTCAAAATACCAATAATCTCAAAAATCATTTTTTGCCCAAAATGTATGTTTTTGGCTAAAATGACACAAAAACCCCTTCGGCCCAACAGTGACAATTTTCCACATCATAACCTAAATATGAATGCCAACGGATATCTTAATATATATTCAGCTCAATTTGGAGACTAAAGCATACATGTTTTGAATGCTTAAGCTAAAAGTTTAACTATTTTTTCAGGTTTTGAAACATGCAAGTTGAGAAACAAACGCATATTTTCACCCAATACGCCTATACTTACGTATATTTTACGAACTTTTGAAGCTTATTGTGGGCTTCTGGAACGCAATTATAGGTTCGAAAACCTATGTCATAGATGGGGAATTTAAATGATTCAAAAATACCAATATCTCAAAAATAATTTTTTTTTTGCCCAAAAAATGATGTTTTTGGCTAAAATGACCCAAAAACAAAACCCCAAACCCTTCGGCACACACTTTGGCAATTTCACATCATGCTAATCGAAGTAGACATAATAAGCTTTACAGTGATGTATGAGGTAGGTGTATGTAGGGTGGGACTTTAAATCTCCTAAAATAAGCCACTTTTTGGAGTTCCACTCTTCGCTGATATATGGCCATGTTTCACTGTGAGCGGTCACGGGTGTTACGATCTACTGTATATTACGTACAGGGATGACTTAAAAGACAAGCCGAGCTAGGTCCCGAATTAGCTCTATTGAATGTTCTGTCATATAGGAATACGGAGTATATATCATGATATCGGTCATCAGGAGCCAAGAGCGGAATACTTTGGCGTACTTGTTATGAAGGACATTGAGGTAAACCTTAAGAAATTTAATGTAAGTGCCCAATTCTCTGTGAATTTGAATATTGAGATTTAAGAGTGATATTATAAGGACTATTATATTGTTATTTACTCCAATTGGAAGGGGCACATTCCAAATAGGGTACTGAGTATTTAGTCCAAATTCAAATAAATAAAACTACAATTTATGGAGTAGGTCATTTTGAGTTAATTCCGTACTAACGGATGGGCACTTACGGTTTGCGTAAAATATCAAATGTCACCTCTTTTTCTTCAAAGTTAAGCAAAGCTGATAATTGGTTCACAGAAATGCAAGTATCATATTTATATTTTACAAATGGTATAAACTGATCTGGCCCAATTTAGGACATAAATCAGTCCTTCAAGAAAGTTATTACAATTCGCCACAGTTGGTGACATATGTGAATAAGCCATACATCAACAGAAATACGCAGGACCACTTTCAGCGGTCCAGGCGAAATAGAGCTCGACTTTCCGTCCTTCCAAATCGACAATCGGATTGCCCTACAATTAGTGCGTAATGTTACTGTCATTTCCGGGTCATTGTAAGATGTGAAACAAAGCTGTATTTGACAATTATCTATGTACCATGTGTCATGATATGAAGCTATTTACAAGCGGGGGCATGTGGTATGATAGGGAAACCACTTAGAATAATGAATATGCATATGCATACAAGAGCTAACGCTTAAAAGAACACATGCAGTTAAACTCGTTGAGGTGAATAAAATAGGCCGAATCACCTCATAAAAATTCACTGAACGTAATGCAACATGTATCATGGTTGATCTCGTAAAAGTAAACGAGATTACACTCATTATCAAGTGCTCGAGGACCTTTCTTTAATAACAGGTTTAGTTTGAAATGGATGCTTGCATGTAAAGATCCATGTGTTTTGTAATAGACTCAAGATGTTCTCGCTAGGAGTTTTCTATACTACAAACGGTTTCTATCGTGCAACTGTTCCAATGAGCTACTACACATTGGGAGTAATAGAACAGTTTAGGTTACATCCGTCATGTGCCACTTCTTTTGTTACCTGCGAATCCATTCCTGTAATCGTTATGGCCCATAGTTTAAAACTCTAACGATTACAATTTCCAGTGTGTAACAGTAAGACCGAACTATTTCAAGATACCAGGGCAACCAGGCCCTAACATGTTACAAACATTTTAAAAATCAGAAAAATATAGATATCAAACTTGAAATTTAAATGACTTAGTTCTAGGCAGACAAGGATGAAAATAACCTAAAAGATTAACAAAGGTTCAAGATCAACACTTTTGCCCATAAGCAGTGGATGATCTTATTATGCAAATTGCATTGGATTGTATTTAGTGGATAAAATGGCGCCAAAATGTACGATAGAGTGTGTATAGAACTATAAATATTTTTGTGTCCTTGTCATTATTTCCGACTTGCTATGGATAACTCGTTAATTTCATCGGAAAAAAAAAATGATTTCATTGCTATTAATACCAATATGACTAAGTATAGAATGTCCCATATCTATCATCTTCATGGTAGTAGCACGTTGTGCTCTCACACAAGAATCCCCAAAACATATACCAAAATGTTGACATTATAATTTTGTACCCACTTGACATACCTAAGTGAACACACCGAGGAGGGAGGTGAAGTAGTTTGTCCTCTAAACGATATATATATTGAGCAATCGGTTTATTGCCATTTGGTTTAATCCCATTTGGTTTAATAGCCATTTTGTCTAATTTCAATTCATCAAAACCCCTATGTCTAATACCAATTTGTCTAATAACCATTTAGTCTAACATCCAATTCATCTAACAACCAGAATGTCTAATATCCATTTGATCTAATACCCATCTATGCCCATTTGGTCTACTACAAATTTTGGTCTAACCACAAACACCATTTGGTCTAATTCCCATTTGATCTGATATCCATCTGGTCTAATATCCATTTGGTCTAATACCCATTTGGTCTTATATCCACTTGGTCTAATGTCCACCTGGTCTAATATCTACGTAGTCTAATAATACCCATTCATTTTAATGTAAATCTGTGGACAGAGCGCAAAACTGACTACTTGATTCAAACGACTGTAGCTCGGTCTATAGACCGTATTCAATATGACGTGGACAAGATGCATACATTCCAGGACTACAATACATTAAGCTGTCAATCGATCCATGTTTAGCGATTGCACAGGGATCATTGGCAGGTGAATGTATTGTAGTACTTGAATGCGTCTATCTTGTCCACCAACATGGCTGGCTATTTAATACGGTCTATACCTAACCGATGTGAATGATCTTTGCAGAAAATTAAAGATAATGAACTAAGCTTTCAAATAATACCACATTATATTAGATATATATATTACCTAAAAATTCAGAATGGCGGACTTTTAGTGTCAAGTATTTTATTCACCTTGTATATTACATTTCGTACAAGTATCTTTCACTGAAACTTTCGACATAAGATTCTTTCGGTGGCAGGATATGACTCCTAACTCCTAAAACCCGAAATAGAGGATCCTTCCATGACAAAGCACTATGTGTGTTTTTCTGAGGGAAATTATTAAATATGGAAGTTTTGTATACATTTTCCCTCTAAATTGATGGTTTGATACAACACAATGTTTTATCAAATTGTAACCTTTTTTGGGTTTATTGGTAAAATGAGGGTAGGGGGCTATTCTGTGGAATCTGTGAATGGGCCCAGACCAAAATTCGGGAATCATTGACAAATATTCGACGCATACTATAATACACGAGTGCTCGGGTTTTAACCACTGAATACACTGAATACTGTGCCGTCTAAATTTTAATCAGGCAACACTGTCACATATCGGCGAATCGCTCTATTGTATAGTCGCGCTGAGCACTTCGCTTAGTTATTTTCTCTCTCCATCTGACAGACAGTTAGTAATTTGGGCGGTAAAAGCATTGTTGGTGAAATAGCTTGCGCATTGTATTCGTCGTTGCCGTTGCCAACCAATCAGCATGACCTGTTTTGTTGGCGCTACGGGTCGTTTACGAAATACAATTTCCTATCAATGAGAAACTCAACGGATCAACATATTGCCCAATTGCCATGTTATCAAAAATAGAAAATTGACACTAATAATTGATGGAATACACGCGGCTGCTGCTTATAGCAGATACATACACACACTGTCCATGGATTTGTATTGTGGTTGTGGTGGATATCTTCGTTACTTTTGTTGAGGAATGGATATAAATTGCGCTGAAGGATCACATCTGTGCTGGAAATACCATAAAAATGGCGGGAGTTGTGAGAATGAGCGCCGTTGTAGGGTAGGTAATTTCAATAGATATACACGTAATGGCAGATCCAAAGCTATGTTTCGTTATTCAGTAAAAATATGTTTTGTTTTTAATTTTTTAACGAACCCAGTATTCAAGTGATGCTAATTGATGTTTGTTTGTTTTTCTTGTCTTGTTTTTGTTTTTTAAAGGAAAATTTAGCGGGTTACCATATCCGCTCAGGCTCATTATGTCACAATAAAGTCTAAGATAGAAAATCTCTTATTAAATTGAACGAAAAAACGTTAGATCTATTCCAAATTCCTTAATAGTTATGGGCATTTAATATATTTGCTATTTGCTTTACTTAGATATTTAAAGTGAAAAGCACGTGTGTACATTTCATGGATATATATATATATATATATATATATATATATATATATATATATATATATATATATATATATATATATATATATATATATATATATATATATATATATATATATATATATATATATATATCGTCGGGTGTATTACATAGTGACGGATGTTAAACGAAATACGAATTTTTGTTTCTGAGAAAATCGCATTTGAAAAATCGCGAACTCAAGAGGGTCCGTACACATCCCCACATACGATTCAAACAATCAAATCCGATTAAGAAACGAAATTAACAACTGGAAATTTATTTTAGCTAATATTCATGAATTCTTACTTGATAAAATTGATGTAATACATTGGAAAAGTTAACCATCATATCCGTCACACCAAAAAATACGCAAATCGGCGATTATGTTCATGACATAGTGACGGATGTTGATTTTTCCCTATACTAAAGCGTTATTCAGCATCCGTCATTATGGAAAACAATAATCGGCGTTTTCTGAACATCCGTCAAATCAACGTACGTCATCGCAAATCTGCTCAATTTGGTTTATTACATTATGACGGATGTTGAGTGGATATCCGAGATTCACCGCTTTGAACTGTAATATAATATAAATTTCTACTAATATCAATATTTATAATTAATTACATATTTTGCTTGTGTCAGTTATAAATTTATGATGAGAATATTTACTAACAAAAGTATTTTAAAAGCTCTGGTGGGAAATCAAGTATACACTTCTTTGACAGAGGTTTCAACATCCGTCACTATGTAATACACCAAAATCACTGTTATGCAACATTCGTCAAAATTGCAAACTTTCTAATTAAGATTAATAAATAACGAAGTACTTGCAAGGTTCGGCACTTGGCATGTTTGAAAATTTTGTTATTTAATATATATATATATATATATATATATATATATATATATATATATATATATATATAAATTACAAAGTATAGACCTCTGGAAAGGCAACCGTTACTCTGAGTTTCACGGTATACCCTCACTTACGATCACTGGGTACCGATCTTCAGACGGATGATGACTCACAGTCGTGTCTTAACCAGTAGACATGTATGTATATACATGCCATGGTGTCACGACTGAGGCATTTCCAGAAAAAAAAAAAAAAAAAAAAAGTCACCTGTAAATAATACTGTTTACTATGATGTTATATATATATATATATATATATATATATATATATATATATATATATATATATATATTGAAAATATATATATTGAAAAATACATCACTCAAATATGGTGCAAAATATATTACCGTTTTTCTCAGCCATTAGTAACACATCTTTCCTCTGGGTCGCCGTCATTTTAGTCACTATCTTACTTTTTTCCATAACTAGAGTATGAATGCCAGGAGCTGACCTATATGATAAATGGATAAAATGTATGCATGAAGTAACACTAGGTTTTCTGAGGTTTTATTTGCACAGTTTTGTTCTGCCTTGTTGGAACATGCATATGAAAGGTGTCTCAAACTTCTGTTTTATCTGTTAATATGAATATTGCACATTTCTGATACCATTTATGCTCTCCAAAATAATACTGTACGAGTTTAACTTGTCATTTTGAACACACTATGTATTGCTTTGAAACCGTAAATCTGTAATAATGGGAAGGGAAGTAAGCAACATCTGTTTATAATGTTGACAGCTGTTCAAGAATGTATGCTATGCAGTACCACCGGAATACCGGAAAAGACTATATTAATTATAAAATCAAGTAAAAATATAATTTCCAGTCCATTTTAATTGGATTTGAAATCAAACTCTTAATATAATTGTTTTGGGACACCCGGTATTTGAGACAATTGCAAAAATAAGATAATACTAAAACTCTCTTTACGCAATAATTCTCCTTAGTTATAATGGTCAGTGTGGTAATACATCCTTCCACCTCTTCGATAGTGCTCAATCAATTTCTTAAAACAGCCACCCTATTTTTCTTAAACGTACGCCATATTTCCTACGTAAAATCTGAACGAACTATCATTCGCGACAAGTTTATTTTGAATTTAGTGTAAATCATATTGTGAAGTATTTTTAAAAACCTTCTGCCTTGTATCTCATGTGGAAAAGCTAAGCAAATTGTACCAATCTCCCCAGTTTAAGAATTACCCTTAAGTAAACACTCCAATCCCCAGTAACAGTTTGTTAAACCAATAGAATGGATCACTTTTTGTATATTCATGTTAAATTGCCACGCGTACAAAGTCCGTTTTTATCAACCCAAAAGGAAAAAAAGTCAACAGTTTGACCAGTAGTGATACATTTAGACAATTGAAAGTGGGTGAAATTATGTATGTTAGGGGTGTCTCCAAGAAAGGTTATATGAATAGTTTGGTCTTCAAATCAAACTAAAAAGACGATTGCATCATTCTTTCATACAATATATAGTCCCATTTGAGTACCTTTTGATTGCTCCCACACAAATTCAAATACATGTAAGTCGTTTTCAGCATCCTATGCTCTCCGTGCTTTACGTTCCGGTGTGAAAGCAGATATAGTCCGGTAGGAGCCATAGTCCGGGGCTCCATAGACGATAACGGAATAAAGCGTGAAACTAATGTTGCGTAAAGAGTAAACTGAATCGATTGCCCTATTGTTCACCATTGTTCCCGGACTATGAGTACGCCGGACAATGGTTACTTCTACACCGGTAATAAAATTAGTTGAACCACTGCACGGTACTATTCTTGGGATTAGACCTTTTTCTTGTGCAGCACCTCGTATTCAGAACAAACTCCCTCTTCATGTAAGACTGTCTAATAGACTAGAACAATATCTAAGAACACTTAGCGTATTGGATTTTTCCTAAATTATGTAAGATGATTATATTGCTTCCAATCAGTATTTGCTTTGACATTTGCAATTTAATGAGTACATTGTTAAGAATCAATATTTATTAGTAATAATAATAACATGTTTTGAGATGATATTTTTCTAGTTTTACTTGATTCTGGTGGTGCTTTTTGCATTCCTTTTAGGTATCTATGTATTTTATTTGTTTGTATAGCCTTTGAGAACCTTTGTTGGTTGATATGTGCGCTTAACAAATTGCCATTATTACAATGTTAGCAACATTTGATATAGCGTCTTATCAATTAAAGTTGAAGCGAATTACAAATAAAAGGAATTTCTATTAGGCCTATTTGCATTTTTTATAATTGCAGATGGTAACAGCTAAAATTACACATGCTTGGACAGCTGCCAATATTCTAAACAGGTGTTGTTTGCTTCCCTTTCCACCGTTATGCACATGTTAGCAGTAAGAAAAATAGAATCAGGATTGTACACTATTCATATTCTCAGGCAAAACCGAAAATTGAGGACATTTTTATTCTCCAACATAAGAGAGTGAAAGTCTTGCAATAAAACCTCACAAAATCCTGCTCTGCCTTCACGCATATTTTCCCATTTATTATGTCGCCTGGCACCCACACTCTAGAGAAAAAGGAAAAATAACACGGAGAACTGAAAATCGGCAGGAATCATAGTTATATCCTGAGAAAATTCATATATACTGCCGCTATATTTATGTGGTGATAGTTTTCTTCTTAGCCTTTTTTTGGGCAACCTGTACAATATAATACATGCGCACATATAAACACACAAATGTGTGTACTGGTATAACACCATTTCCACTGTTGCTGAGTAAAAAAATCACAGCGCAGATCCTAACAGCATTAAGATTGAGATTATCCCCTAGATTATCCAAACAGCAGTGAGATGGATTGAGAGAGTCAGCATTTCATCCACGTCTTTTCGAACTATCTATGATACCTGTACATGTATACCTGTCAGGCATGGCTCTCTTTGTGTTTGACCGACGTCTTAAAATCTCCCATAAGGACAAGGTACTTTTTGGTTCGTTTGTCAAAGTTCAAGTGAACGAATTATAAGTTTAGTCGATCGAACTTATTCAGAGTAAAAATATAGAATTTAGTAAAAGATTAGTTACAGAAAATTGCCTGACGGACATTGAACTAGGGACCTCCAGCATCGAAGGCCAAAGCCAAATCCATTGGCCCACGCTCTCACACCATATATTTTCGTGTTGAACTGAACATGCATCAATTAACATTGGGAGAGAGAACTGAGGACAAACGTCTGTATTTCGCGAAAAGTAGGCCTTGCAAATATAATTTCTTTCATTAATGTATAAATTGGTGCAAATGTAAGCACGTGTTTTTCCTCAGTCATCACGTTTTCTCTCTCTGTCTTTCTGACTCGCTGCTCGCTGCGAGGCTCCCTCTGCTCTCTCTTCTTTCTCCTTTTCCTTTCCCTCTTCGCTTGTTTCTCCCCCCGTTCCCCTGTGTTCAATCAAAAATCTAATTTACAGTACATCGATAATGGTGGCTTTGAGGTCCCTAATGAACCATATGCTCACGTCGGTAGCAAAGCAACAAAAGATAATTGACATGTCGAAAAAGCTGTATCCATTTATTAAGATTAGATTTGTTTATTCATTGTCGTAATAATTGCAGGCAGACTCCTAGTCATTGTCTAGTGTAGGTAAGCAATTATAGTCATTTAGTAAAAATGACATCAAGTCACCGTTTATTTAAAAACATGAATGGCCGAAAAAGATACAAGAAATTGAATATAAAGTTATGCTACCTACAGATATCACGCGAGTAAACCAATTTGATATTATTTAAATTAATCTATTGATTTTACATTTCAAAATACAGTATATACTCTGGTAAGCATGAGTGCAAAATAGGTGTGCTATTCAAAAGATACCAAATAAATAACGCAATTTGCTACATCGAACTTTCGTCTACGAACTATTTGTGTATATTTAAAAATACAGTAAATGGTAAATGATATTAATGCACCGACATATAGAAAGTCCAAAATACACACGCACTTATATACAAACAGCAAACCTGATAAAGACAAACCTGTGCACGTACATGAGGTTAACAAACACGCAGAAGCTTTCCCTGCAGTTAATTTGCAAGCATTATAATTAAGGGATGTCCATTAATGAAATTGGTCCGTCCACTTTAATTGACTATAGTGGTTCAAATAATAATTATCAATACATCATTTTGCACTTTCAAAAGACCTTAAAATCAATTTGTAAAAATGCACATGGCCAATTAAGGAAAATGTTCAAAATTATATGGAACCAATTATCTAGTTTACAACTTGCTAAAGTGGAACAAATTCGAAATTAGCTTTCATTTTACGGATAATTTT
This sequence comes from Ophioderma brevispina, assembly GCA_023653785.1. NCBI lineage: Eukaryota > Metazoa > Echinodermata > Ophiuroidea > Amphilepidida > Ophiodermatidae > Ophioderma > Ophioderma brevispina. The sequence continues at coordinate 159,084 of JAMKCH010059084.1, read as the reverse complement.
AGAGCATTGTCAGACAATAATAGGCACGCATTTATCAACCACTAATAGCATTGTCCAGCTCTAATGCACTGATTATTAAGAGCTGTTGGGGAATACTTCAAAAAATATCCGGAAAAATTAATCATTATAAAACGTTTGCAGCTTTTGGAGTTTTAAAATTAAATTTTTGTGTGAACAATGCCAACCATTGGCCAATTGGCCAACTTAAGTTCAGTAGAAATAGTGGATGGCAGACATAACATTACCTGGTTTAGAAGTGTTTATGTGATTTCAATGTAAAAATAAGGACAGAATTGGATATTTTAATCGTCATTACTGTCCGCACCGACACTTACTACAACAAGTGAATGGAGATTCATATCTTATACAAAAAAAATGGTACAATAAAAAACCGATTTTTTTCCAATATTATATCTCAACATAAGTAAGTTGTTTTGTATATCACATTCAAGAGAAAAGACCAGGCTTTCCAGGATTTTTTGTTTCATCTCAATTGCTTATTTCAATCGAGAGATAACTCCAGTTTACTGCGGAACACAATAATCGAGTTTGTGCCACTTTCAGGTTAAGTGAAAACGGTGAACGAATTAGTTAAACATAAGTTATTCACACTTGAACATATATGAAATTCTTTTAAAAAGCGATAACTTCATAAAGAAACTCCAAAAGATACGAAAACAGTTACACAATGGTTGAAGTTATGATCAGTAAGTTCTGGCTTTAAGATAAGTGAATAACATTCCACATACTGTTGTTTGTCAGATGAGAACATGAGCGTACAACCGGCGTACAACAATCTGGAGGAGAGAATTTCTATGGTCTTGAAGTATCATGAAACGCAAATTCCTACCACCACTTTGATACTTTGCTTCCAAATTGAAATTTTTATTGACTTCAACAATTAGTAAATGCACAAAGATAGTGCAATATTTTAAACCATTTCTTTGGATTTGGAGTGTTTATTTTGGTTGCAATTACATTCCTTCTGGCATGATTTTTAAAGATACCAATCTTGTAATAAATTCAAGCTCCATTTCATTGACGTGCAATAAATATTTGTATTGTTTGTTATTTATGAAAAGAAGGTTTTTATAATTGAACTGATTATGTTGACTATTAAAACTAGTGTCGATAAAAGTAGACTTCCTTTGTTAATAAATTTAATCTGTGTTTTGTTTCTTTTTGTCAAGTTGCAATCTTTTTGTGAGCTTTAAGCCAACATGGCATAGCTGGGCGAAACAACTCTGCCCATGCATAAAAGTGGCACGAAATCGATTTTGGTATATCGCACTAAATTGATTATATCTCTGGATTGACAAAAGCAAATGGGATGAAACAAACACCATTGGAAAGCCTGGTCTTTGTTCTTTAACATTATGTCAAGTAAGAATGACTTATTTTGAAATTTCATATTTAACCAATTTTTTTTCTGATTGTAATAACCATTTTTTTTTAGACAGGCTGTACACTGCTGTTTTCTTCCTTTTCTGTAAATTTTTCAGTCGCAAAAAAAACGGGGTTTCTACAGATTTATCCTTTACTTTTAATCTATTCCTGTTCCTGCAAAGTTCAAATATTTTGACTCTTTCGAGTGAATCAGTGATAGTGTCTTTAACTTGTATTATATGGAAGATAATTGTAAACGAATTACTTGGTGGCTCAAAAATTTGAAGACAAAATATGCCTGTGGTTTCAAAATGCAACAAAACTAGCAAATTAATGAAATTTTTGCTGAAAATCCAAGATGTCGGCTATGATGCGTATTGTTTTTAGGTGATTGCAAAAATAGAAGAAGAAAATGAATTGGAAGACAAGCCATTGACATGTTTTATATTGAAATGCAACAAATCTAGGAAAATATCCAAAATGGCAGCTATTCAATTAATGATCAGGGCAGCTTGTACAATTATTTATGTTTTATTCAAAAGGCAGCTTGTACAATTTTTATGTTTTATTCAACAATTCCCCTAATCCTTTACTATAGTCTGATTAATATTTTTTTTGGATAGAATCGAACACTCACTCGCGTGACTGCCTGAACCAGGATGAACATCGCACCTCATTTCGCTATGCGTAATTGGTCAAAGTATGCGCCGAACCTCCACGTCTGTTAGCTTGTTGCGCTTATACACTGTATGAGGTGTGCGTATCTCCTGTCCAAGTACGTTTTAATCACACTCTAGATGGGCGCGAATTGTTAATCACAAGTTACGAACGCGCGATGCACGCGATGCCTATTAGGACTCAGTGTGACGCTTTCGTTTGAATCTGAAGTGGCGGGATTCGATAAAAGGCGAGTACCGTTGATTTATAAAAAGAATCACTATTTTCTCCGAATGACATGGCATTTAACGTAATAATCTTTTGATGTGAAAGGGATATAAGTGTTTTTTTTTTGTACCGCGTTTAAAAACGCTGATTTTCTCTGCATGTATTAGGTCGTTGTTGAAAGGGGTTCAATTATGATTTACAGTGGCTCATTACGAACTAATAATAATAATAATAATAATAATTGATCAGCATATTTTATAAAGTGCAATTAGCATAGCAAATTATGCATTACACTAAACATAACAATAACACATGCACGGGTCAAAATTACAACCCACATTGCAGTTAACTTACAATCACATTACAAATTTAAAAACATCAAAGGATATGTCAATAAGAAAGCTATGACATTGATAAACAAAAGTAAAAATTTATTAAAACACAGCACATGAGATAAAAAAAAAAAAAACATTTGCATGGTAATAGCTGAGATAGCTCCCAGCACATACATCTATATGAAAAAAAAAAATACAGAGGCTGTTTGTACAACACATTAAAAACTGGTTGCACATCATTTACAAATTTTCACTAAAATGTGTGTTTGAGCTGTGATCTAGAGACATTGACATAGTCTGCATTTTCCAGGGACATGGGAATTCCATTCACAAGAACTAGAGCTGCAGCTGTAAAAGATCTTCTGCCATAGGATGTAGATGTTTCACTTCTTGTGAAGATGACCTTAAAGACGAACGTGATGGTTTATATCTTGCAAAGAGTCACTAACACAACGCGGTCCGATGATGCCATTTCTTTACAAGAGCTACCATTCTGAGAGCGTTCTGAACTTGCTGCAGTTTGCGAAGCTTACTCTCTGTAAGGTCATATGAAACTCTATTGCAACATTCCAATCCAAAAAAGATAACAAAGGCATTGCACCAATTTCTCCGCGGTTTCATGATTAAGGAACTTGCGAATCTGCCCAAGCAGCATGCTGTTTCTCTCTCACATACCAACATGAAAGAATAACGTTTGTTTTCCCACTACTCACCATTGTGTATAAAACCTTTTTTTAAAAATGAAGGAAAATTATTCAATTAATTAATAAGTAATATGAACAAGCACGAAATAAACAAACACGAAACTTTGTAATTCCTTGTCGATTACCTTATAAGAAAAAGACATTTCTATATTTGAAGAGAAGATAATTCATCATTGTTTCAAGTACAGCTTTTCCGTGAAGCTCTACTCTTACATTGAGTTGAAATTTAACACACTAAGAAAAAACACTTTAAAACCTTCATGCCACTGCGCGAAGGTTTGAATAATCGAAAAAGAAATCTAGCTATCCCTTCGTTACCGAATTTCATCCTCTCAGAATTAATTAACCTTTCTATTCCAAATGTGCCATATGTCACTAAAACAAAACAGAATTACGGATGGGAATTTAACGGATCATCGGTAGCCAAGTTAATTAGAGGTGAACATTAAATAATTAGTGGCTAATCCACAATCTGAAAGATGAAATTATTCAAATTTTGATTCATGAAATCTCTGAGAGAGAAGATAAATTATCTCGTCGCAACATAATGCAGAACTGTTAAATTCGAAGAAAATTGTGGAATGTTTTTTTTTTTAACCTCATCAAAATTTGGTACATTTAAAGCTTTTGGGAAGGGTATAAAATAATTGATTCGTATCCACATAGAAAACGTAAAATTCTCTTCGACAACTACAAGTGATATATATAAATTCTGGAACAATTGCGAGTAAAATCTGTTCGTACATCTAGGATATCCACTTTTGTTCCCTTTCTGTGTGTGTAAGGTTATTCAAACAAGCCGTGTTCCAAAGATTGTAATAGAAATGCTTTAAATGCACCCTGTAACTATTCTGTTTCTATATTGTTTTAGTGTCCCTCACTGTTAAAACTTGTTTATTTAAAACATGTTATTTAATGGTAAAATGCGGGAATCCTGCTGCCGGTGTAAAGAAACTGAGCGTCCCCCATAAGAGAGTGTCCTAGCTATTATAGCAACATGTACGGAATAAACCGTGACCTTGTAGACGAGGCCATTTGGGTACAGTGCTGAAACAAATGATGCATACAGCACTCAACGGAGAACACAACAGACAGATGGGTGGTAGGACACTCAGTCACACAGACACTGAGTATTGTATGGCACCTGTATTCTACCGTTAAATAACAACAACTTTAAAGATGAATTTGCCGTTGATTGAAGAGAAGTTTTGATGTTTTATCGATGTTTGTATGAAGAAAACATATTTTGTGTTAAAGTCGTTAAAATTCTCAAGAATCTCTTAAATACAGTAAATTTACTTTCTACAATGCACCGTATTTTAACGGTAGAATATTGGCAGCTGAGATTTCGGTATTCTACTGTTATAAAACGTTATTTTTTTCTAACAGTGCTCTTATTAATCAATCTTGTCCTGTTTTTTCAACTCGTGCTGTATTTGTTAAGTGTAAAAACCTGTATCTAATTTCTTAATTGAAATAAGTGGGTTAATAGGATTGTAGATTTACATGCTTGTCAGATCTAGCCTTGAAATTTGTGTTTTGTTTCCTTTCCTTGAGAAAGGTCATTAGGTAAATAATTATCTAAGCTTCAATAACTCATAGCTTGTCCACTCGAGGAAAAGAAAACACTCTATCGTGGAAATTGCTGTATAAGATGACCAACTCTTATAAAAGACTGTTCGGTTCATTTGATTCTGAATCTATTTGTTAGAGGGAATTGTTACTTTTAGTAGTTTTCTACGTCTCGTTCCGTGGCCTTTGTTTCCTCCACTAAACGCTACCAAGATCCAAACAAAATAAAATTACAGTGTTTTAACAAGAGACCAATAGGACCTTGCCTATGATCCTACACAAAAGTCTTCACAAAATGTTCTGATGGTTTCTAGGTAATATTGACCAGCCGACTACAAATGTTGATAATGACACTTTGTCATTTTGAAATATTAAGGAAGGGTGTAAATTAACAGAGGTAAAATTATAAAAGTTTCATACAGGGTTTAAAGCCATAGACATGTTCATTTGATCCTAAGGATTATTTGTTTATTTGTTTATGTTATATATTCCAGATACCTATTTTATAGGAAGATAGATATATTTCTATACTCAATTCCACTCTTTTCGAAACAGGTCAAAGGTGTTGATAGAAATTTTGGTGAGAAACACCTCTTCGATAAACATTGGCTTTAAAGTGACAGGAGGAGATTTTTTAGGATATGAATTTCTCTCAATTTCACTGGATCGGTTGTAGACCACCTACCGAGAACGTTTGGAAGGTTTATTGGACAAACAGGTGCAAAAGAAAACAGCAAACCTTGTTTTGAACTTGCCTGCTATCGTAATCGTTCCCCATAGAAAACCATGCTTTGACTTTCTGTCGTGCAAGACAGAAACTACTAAATCATCATTTTATTACATAAAGACGGCGTATTCGGCTTAGGTGTGATCTAATACATTGGTAAGCATTCCAAATATGTAAAAACTCTAGGTTCGAGAAAAATTGGGGGCGCTTCTTTCTGGAAATCTCTTCATGTCTCTTTAAATTAGAATAACAAGAACTGTCAATGCCTGCTTTGAAATGAGATAATTGGCTAAATGTTTTCATAAGGGGACTGAAAGGGTCCGAAATGTTTTTTAACTTACATTTCAGGACCTGATGGAAGAACGAAAAATATGAAAGAGCGGCCCAATAATCACAATGCATAAAAGAGGTAAAAAGCCACACGACGAACATACACAGAACTAAACAAACAACCATGGAAATAAGCTGATTAATTGGAAATACGCTGGTTAATAACCATGTGTTATCCTGGTGTTCAGTAATTCATTGTCTTTATGATTTTACAAAAGTGTTATATTTTATATATTTTTGTAATTGATAATCTGCAATTTATGCAATTTAAAAGTGTAGATCCAGAAAAAAAAAACTTTATTTACTGTCGCTTTCAAGGCATCATTGTCAAAAGTGCTTGGGAAGACAGCTCTTGGGAGTGAGTTCTAAAGTCGCTTATGCTTGGCACATTAGGAGTTGCGATGAAACTCGGTGTTTGGCCTTGTAATATTGATAGCAAATGACTGACGGTCTTGTAATTCTTGCGGAGGTTGCTTTTATTAGGATAACGTTGGATAGCACAACGATGGCTGCAGAAAGAAGTGCTGGTAGAACACACCCAACAGAGAAGCAAATTCCTTCTATGCCTCAGAGGACTGACGATGTCAGCTTTTAGAAGTTCACCAATCATATGTATATGAGATACTTTCTTTTGTAATTCATCAAGTAACTTGTGGTGCATGCACCTTTCCAGATGGGAAAGACATGTTCCATAAGAGGGCACTTATCTGTTTTCTTGGCAATTCCAGAGGTGTGCTATGGCCAAAAGGTGAAGGGTGAATATGAAATGTGTACTCCCTTTTATTTCGGAATTTCCAACGGTTTGATGTCGTTTTGGGTTTTTGTTTTTGTAGTAGTCATCGTGTTACATTCACAGTCTCAAATCTAGTACCTTATGGGATATCTTATTAATACGTAACCCATAGTACAAACCAATCCCTTACGCTGTCATATCTTGAAGGAAAATATCGTAATCAATAGTGTTGCTTCGATTGCCAGGTACGCAATAGAAACGTGGCGAATAATATTTACCAGATGAAGATTTCGTTCAAAATTATTTTTTTCTTGAAAACTAATTTCCAAATGGAAGGTAATCTCTCGGGTCTGTTATGCAGTTAATATTTTGTATCCATGGGACTGAAATCAGATTTAGCTTTTTTAATAATGGAAAAAACTCGCATAATTACATTGAAACTTGCTGATTATTTCCATTAAGGTGATTTTCTAAATTCTTCATGGTCTATATTGTAGCTTGTCAGATTGCAATAAGTAGATCTTATTTGTGAAGCAAAGGTCACCATTTTATTTATTTTTTACTTGAAGACCTTAAACAAGACTGAAACTGCCCCAAGAGCAATATTAATACATTCTGTAAATATACATTTTCCAAAAATGCGGAAGTATGAATTCCAAAGGCAGGTTTGATCTTAAATAAAAAGGTTAAATCTTCTTGTGAACCAAAAGTAATCAATAAAGAACAAACAAAAGCAAAAATTGTACAAGACGTGGGAGCTAGAGAGGGAAAGAGACATTGCTTACCACTGCATTCATTGCATGTAAGTTTTACATGGATAATACATATAGAAAATTTAGTATGTGGTGTACATTAAACATGGTGTTTTGAAGAATATTTAGTTCTTTGGACGTTCTCGATTCATACACACACACACACACACACACATACATACATACATACATACATACATACATACATACATACATACATACATACATACATACATACATACATACATACAAACATACATACATACCTTCGGCCGCGGCACATAGTGACGTATTCGACATTTTGGACTTTTTGGAGAAATTTGGTATGCACGTTTGTTTTGTACTTTTCTGCACATTCACCAAATTTTAAACCTGAAAGTGGCTTAATTAGTAAGATATTAATTAAATAATTATGGGGTATTTACAAAACGTTAAATTATCCACATCACATAACGACGTATTTGTCGAAAATCTATACTACGCAGGCCCATAGCATCGTATCTGCATTTTGAAGCATTCGCCGCGTCACATAGTGACGTATTTGTGCGACGTATTTTGCAGTTCACAGTAGAATTGGTATTTTGTTGTTTTCACATAGTGACGTATTTTCGCAAACGCGTCACATAACGACGTATTTGCGTGTCGTATTTGTTATTTACACGTTGAAATTGCTATTTTGCCGTTTTAACATAGTGACGTATTTTATTTAACATCATCTTTTCGCATTATCTAAATAAATATGAAGCTGATTAGTTAAATATATTTGAAATTTAAGTTATTTCGGCGATTTTCCACTAGGTTTTAATTGCAATATATGTTTTAATTAACAGTATGGGGCAAATTAAAATCGCAAAATCTTCAAAGCCGTTTTTCTCGAAATGCGTATTTTGCAAATAGTCAGTATGTGACGCGGCCGACGATACATACATACATACATACATACATACATAGATACATACATACATAGATACATACATACATACATACATACATACATACATACATACATACATACATACATACATACATACATACATACATACATACACACATACATACATCATACATACATACATATACATACACACATACATGCAGGCATACGATTTTCCATTTAAATTCCAGTTTAGCATCTTTTAGAATTCAACTATACACAGCACAGAATATCTTATAATTCGAGGCACAAGCTATGTGAGTTGATTGATGGTGTTCGTGTTTGCGCTTTCATCCTCTCTGGCTAATGCAGTCGATATCTGGAAAAAGCTGGCTCCTTCTTTACTGATAAAGAAGGTATGCGAATGTTTGTTTAATTAATTGGTACATTGACTAAAAGCCTGGAGATAAATGTAAATATATTTCTCTTTTTAATAGCATAATTTTGTTTGTGCAACCAATGCAAAACATGAACATGCAATTACTGAATACATGCAAAAGAGCAGCCAAGACAACGGATTAATCTTGAATAATACTTTAATATAGCCAGTAGGAACGCCAGTGGCATTACTTCCGGTGATTATTACAGGACGTGACCCCCGATATAACGTCACAAAATTTTAAATATAAGCGCTCAGATTTGCGAGTGCGAGTCCTCGAAGAAAAAATAAAAAATCGAAAAGAAATTTTCGGTTCAATTTATGTAACTTACCACGCATATAAGATAATAAACTTTGATTTCCCGTAGAAATTGGTAGAAATATGTGAATTCCGTTTGAGAAAATGGGCGAAAGTCAGAGTCACGAACTACAAAAAAGAACATATTTAGGCCCATGATAATTACCATCAACGGGAAATGCTACAGAGTTAGATATTGATGTACAGGGTGTCCCAGAATGATTAGTACCCAAAAAATCTAGAATATATTATTTTTTTAAATAATAAAATGGATGATATGGGTTTTTTTGCTGCAATCATCAACTTAGGCATACTTTAACATTTCAAAAGTATTTTAGATCATAAAAATCGGGCTATCCAAAGTGTAGAAACAGTCCAAAGTGTCAGAGGTGGTAATTTCGTCCTTACGACAAAGTGCTAAATAGTGTATAAGAACTTGTTAAAAGGAAACAAACAAATATTTAGTTCTCTCTTGCTTTTCAACTATTTTGTTCCCTCTTCATAGCAACTGTAAAAGCTGTAAGTTTTAACTCAATATTGATTATCCATGCATACAAAGGGTTGGTCATGCTTTGTTAACATGAAACACATGCTTATCTTGAATTTTGGAGGGAGTTTTGAATAGCTAATGATGTTGTACTGGTAGGCTATTGCAGGCAAATTCAATGATTACATAGAGATTGAGGACCTAACAGAATCATGAAAATGGCTCGCCACTTTACTGTGCAAAAGAGGTCTTTCATTGCAAAAAGCTACTGGAGACCAAAAGTTACTTAGAAGTTAAGAGGCGATTTGCTGCGAGATTCCCTAGAGAGCGCTGAGTCCCTTCTAAATGTGCCATTTAAGTGCCTACAATGTGAGAAAGTTTGATCGCCATGGTATGGTCAGAAACCGTCACTCTGAAGCTTGTGGTACCAGAAAAACCGTCAGAACAAGAGCAAACATTTTGACATATAGTGCTGCAGCAAGAGCACGAAAAACCCTCTATTTTTCGAGTAACCGGTGACCTAATTTGAACAAAGTGCAAGCTTGAAATCTCAGGAATCCGAAACTGCATGATGCAAAAAATACAAACGTGTACAAGTTAAGTTATGAGGGGGGAAAGGACCCCCTATGAAAATCACCAATAAATGAAATTGACACTGGTATGCATCTACTATATAGTACAAATTCCAATGATTTACATCATAAGCATGTGTTTGGATATGTACCTATCATGATTATGGAGTTAACACCATTTATTAGGTTCATATAAATAATTCTAAAGTAATGTAGATCGGGGAGGTAGAATCCACCAAAATGAGATAAATACCATCTATCCATGTTACTACAAAAGCCTCTGGCTTATTTTCTCCCAGTAATTAAAATGCTTAACTATACTTTAAAGTGATCTCAGATATTTCATTCATCATTATCATAACATCTGCACAAATTTAAGCTAAAACAAATGATCCATTAGGGGAGGGGTAGGTAGAGTAGGCATCAAAGTTGTGGGATATTGGAGTGAAACTGTCTATACTTCAGTGTGTAAAGTTTTGATAGGATTAAAGTAACATCATCATATCATTGTTAGATTTGTTATAATATTTTCCTTTAATATTATTTAACACGTGCAGTAGCGTAACAGACCGGGTGGGCATGTTGCCACTGTGAAAGTAATCATAGTCCGACAGGTATCATAGTCCGGGCTCCATAGACGACAACGGAATAAAGCGTGAAACTAATGTTGCGTGAAGAGTCAACTGAATCGATTGCCCTATTGTTTACCATTGTTCCCGGACTGTGAGCCCGGAGGACTATATCTCCTGCCACACCACCCCAGAACCCGGGGGGGGGTCTCACATTGGGACAGTAGTAGTAGTATAGGCATGTGCCGCCTATAAAGACCCTCCTTTTAAGTTCAGTGACCCCCATTTCACGACATTTTTCCAGAGAATTTTCATGTCCAAGCCCTATTCTTCCAAATTTCTCAAAAACAACCTCAAAAAGCCGTTGGAAATTGAGAGGAGGGACCAATCCGCAGTCATTTTCTGAAATTTTTGAATCCTATAGCGTTCCTGAGACCCCATTTTGTGTGTCCTTGGTGTAAGATATTCATGAGTTAGACTAGAGTTAAAGACTCTTTTGAAACGATTTTTGGGGCATCAACAGCTATGGAGCCTCAATTTTTGAAACGGGTGGCAATACCTGACAAAAAAAGTTGAGACCCCACCCCCGGCCAAGAGATCTTTGACCGGGGAAGAGCTTGCCTAAAAAAAAAAGCATGTTCGTGAGACATCTTGTTCATTTTGAAGTATTTGACGCATTTGAAAGCAATTGTTTGACCTATTTTCAACGGTAATAATCCGGAACCCCACCCGGAACTCAATTATACTTGCACTTTTGGCCTTTTTTATGACCCCCTCAAAGTTGTATCCTTGGGGGGACCCTGAGGTACAAAACGTGAGTGATAACTACCTTAGGCACTTAAGTGGGAAATGCTTTGGTTCTTTCAGCAGAACATACCAGACAAGACAATAAACAGAACAAAAAAAAGCAAAAGCAAACAAAGAACTCTTTAAACACTTGCATTATACACCAAGTAATTTTATACTTATTGCGAATAGTGTACGTTCAATATGACTTCACAGAAGTAAACCTTTACTGTACTTTTTGCACCACTGAAATAGAGACTGAAACTATTCATTGATACCAAAGCGCAATCATTGAAATTTTGCCATGTTACCGCCCCCCCCCCCCCGCATTAGGCCAGGATGTGTTTAAAACTAGTCTGGTTAACAGAGTAAGTTGTTAGTGTTAAAGCATGGCTATAAGCTTAAAAGTATAACTGGGAGATCATTTTCAGGCCGGTGGGTTCTTAGTGAAAAAGGGGTGTACGGGGATGTGCGGTATTTTCAGCCGTTTTGGTATAATAAACGCATAATTAATATAACTAATCCTCTGGAAAATGCCAAAGTTTTGAATAAAAAGCTTATGGGTACTCTTTTCCGGTCATTTAAGCGAAAGAATGTGAAGGTACTATCCGGAGTTAGGGTATTGCCATCAAAGTCGAAGGTTAAGGTAAGAGGGGGGTGGTTGCAATCCAAGAATATTTCAATGGTACATTTTTAAAAATATTCTGCACAGTGTGGTATTATAAAACTCGGTTTTTGTAATAGAACTAGTCAATTGCTTGTTTTAGCTAAAAAACCGCATGAAAATCCGATATTCCTCCCTTTTTAGCCCAAAATTGGATTTTAAAATATTAAATTGTTAAATGTAATGCAAATTTTGCTGTTCGTATGGACCTTAATGACCGTTCATTTGTTACGCCAAAGAAGGGGGGGGGGATATAGCACTGTTAAAGCATCGGATGGTAATAAACGAACCTCCGTGGGGGTGGTAACCCCCCAAAAAAACAATGTAAAAGGCTTGGTTAAGACGAGGGTTTTCAGTTTAATCAAAACAAAATCATAGAAAAAATAGAGGATGCGCTGTAGGTGTATAATTTACTTAACTAATATTGCTCAGCTATAAAAGAGTGACGCCGCAGGCCTATTTTTACCATTTTAGCTAAGAAAGATGCGTCTCAGGCCTATAAAATTTTACTGAACTAACGCTTTCTGATCTAAAAATGATTGTGCCACGGGTCTTAATCATTTCTTAGCTTAAAGAAATCGGCCTGCAGCCTGAACTAATCATTCTTAGGTAAGAGGATTAAACTGCAGGCATTACCGGATCATTTCTGTAAAGAGGTTCTCCGCTGGCCTATAAATTTACAGAATAATAATTTTCTTAAATAGAACACTTACGCTGCAGGCTTATAGCTTTTTGAGGGAATTAAGTAAATTTATAAGTCGTAGGCCTATGCTGGCAATTTCATTGACATATCATTTCTTAGATAAAGGAGGGGTTGACGCTGCAGGCCGATTAAAACACTGAATTAATTTAATTTATTAGCCAGGAGGCGTTAAGGGAGGGTTAATTGCGCTTCGGATATAGGTCAATCAATTTGCTTATAGTCATTTCATTAGGTGGTGCTGCAACAGTCCTATAAAAATTAGTGAACTATGGAAAAAAAATAAGGCCCTGAAAGAAGCAGGGCTTGAAGAATGAGGGACGGTGTGGTGCGAAAAATATTTTTAGATTAAAAGATGCAACCACCAGAAGGCCTATATTTACTTAACTAATCATTTTTATTAAAAAACTTTTTATTTTTTTTTAAGAAGGTTCTCCGCGGGCCTATAAATTTACTGAAACTAATCATTTTCCTGGCTAAGAGGATTGCACATGCACCGGCCCATATATTTATTAATTAATAAGCCCCGAAGAGGGTAGGACTTGAAGAATAAGGAGTTGTGGAGTAAATCATTTTTTATGAAGATATAAAGGGCGACAGGATATACCATAAGTCACCTGGACCCTCCTGTATTTAGGGTTAGTAGAAAGTCCAGTTATCCAACCCTACCCCACTGGGCGCAACCAGGCTTTGACAGGGGGGGGGGGGGTGGGAGCAGTGGGGGAGCAGAAAAGGTGCCGAGGCATATTGTGACGGGGCTAATTTGTGTCCCTATCCATAGACACGCGCACTTTCATGGGGGGGGGGGGGGCTAACGGGATGGCAAGGTTCTGAGCAGAGGGTGCCCCCGCTGGTTTTAACCCAGCCCTAGACCCAAGATTATTAAAAAAATTAGAGTTAACTATGAGCGTTGACCAACTGTGGACCGTATCGCTTGCACAATGTCGGCAGCTGTATAGTTAAAATATCAGGTTAATTTCCCTACCACAACCCGTCCCCCCCCACACACCATACCTACACACCCACACATCATACACACACACACACCACACATCCACACAACCCACAAAATCACAATGCTCCTGCATTATAATTCTGATCACTATTGCAACCACTGTGTTTCTGACAGCCCAATCTCAAAACAGCATGGGGGGTGGGGTAAGATTTTTTTTTGGGGGGGGGAGGCGGGGAAAGAACGGCTATTATCAACTTATAGAGTTTTCGGTTTGTCAAGATTGTTGTCAAAATATATTGTGTGGAACTACCAGATTTGTGATAAAAATGTATCAACATGGAATGTATTAAAAATTGTCATACTGAAAATGGGGTAAACTGTGACCCCCCATAAAATTTTTATTACTATTTGCATCATTGCTTCCGGATCCTGGGACCTATAGATACCAATTTGATATATGACAAAACCTTTGTTCAAATTATGGTCACCACCTATCGAAAAAAATGGGCCTCTGCTGCAGCACTAAAATGAGGCTGACGATTTCAGATACAAAGAAACTTTATGTTAATGTATCATTATTTATCAATGTTTGTTATGAAGAAACAGAAGCATGAAGACCAAACATTACCCCCTTTTTTTTTTTTTTTTTTACCTCAGTTGTTTTTGCCTAGGTATTGTTTTCTGTCTGGACTGCAGTAATCCTTTTTTTCACTTTGCCAAAAGTACGAAATCACCACGTCTGACACAATTGGTACGTATCATCGGTTGCAAAGCCGGAATTTCAAGATCTAAAAGTCCTTCCTCAAGCTGAATTATGCCAATCTAATTTAAATACCAGATAAAATAATATTTATTTGTTTCATGGCCACAAAAAATAATAATTTGGATATTTGGTAACATAATCATTCTGGGACACCATGTACATTAGTTGTCTGAAAAAAAAAAATCGTGAATTATGGCATGCTAAGCCGGCCATCGTATGTTGGTGTTTTCGATCTGAATTGTGTTTGCAGGCGTGACAATGACACGCAAGCATGGACGCAAGTAGATACGACACTGTTGCAGACATGTTGTGCGCTAAAGAAAAACGAGTTTTATGTCTCTTGGAAACTTTCAGAAGGAAAATAGTTGGTAGGTGTAGTAATTTTATTGGAAATGGTAAAGCGGTTTGACAGAAAGAAATGCACACTAAAAGATAAGAAAAAAGTAATGATGACTGAATGACGACTGAATTGAAATCCCCCAAGTTTCTCAGAAATGTATTCCGAAGTCAAAGGTAATCAAAGCTAAACAAGTTGATCGATTGTTGATTCCTCAGAGAAGCTGGATTCATCGACTAAAACATTGACTTCTATTGGCAGTGGATTGGAAATTCTACCTCAGCCTACAGTGTTAGCTTATTAGATAATTATTATATGTTCCATCAACTAAAACAGAATTCCTGTGG
Source organism: Ophioderma brevispina (assembly GCA_023653785.1). NCBI lineage: Eukaryota > Metazoa > Echinodermata > Ophiuroidea > Amphilepidida > Ophiodermatidae > Ophioderma > Ophioderma brevispina. Next base: position 143,869 of record JAMKCH010059084.1, on the reverse strand, counting down.
CAGTTGATGTAATGTGGTATGCTTGGTGTGAGACATGAAAGAATCAATTAAGCCAATACGGTATATAAAGCCATAAACCCCATTCAACTCTATTTATACATGTGCAATGATATTTCGGGCAGTATTATATAATGAAGGAATAACCGGTACCGGTGCTAGTATACGGTTGCCGTAACCAGCAGTAAAAGGGGAAAGGCCCCACGCAAAATCCCCCATACTACCTCAAACCCCCACCCAAATGGATCAGGAAAAATTTGAATAAATGATAATAATAACAGTATATCATGATATTTAATTTTCCTGGAGCTGGCCATCGTACAGCGGTTGTTGAAAAAAAAGTTTGACCTTGGTTGGAATCGAACCCGGAACCCCGCATGACTTGAATAGCGCTCTAACTGAGCTAACAAGTTGGCCTTTGGAGGGACGCGATATACTCAAATATCATTTTGAAAAACGTGTTTCAAAAACTGCATGTTCTAACAAGAACGTCAATCCTATTTCCTTCATTACCATCGATAAGTCCTATCAGAAAGAGGGATGAAATATACCAACAATTTTATTTCATATGCGAAAATAGACAGTCATTTTAATAAGATGGACATTCGCAGTACTTGAAAACTGAAAACATTGAAAATTCTGCTGGAATTTGACAGCATGATCAGGACTAAAATTTTGCCTTAATCGACATGGAAGAAAAAAGCCGATGAAAAAAGTGAAATATGTTTAAACAAAACTATATATTTAAGAGACACTGGCAAACCCATTTGAAAAATAGTGCGCCCTCAAGATTTTTCAAAATCGAATTTTCGCTATGGGTAAAGCTTTATATAAAAAAGCCCTCACCCGAAATGATTAAGACCAAGTCAGCTTCCATATGGGTAACGGATAACGATTTTGTATTTTAACGTCGCCGGCGACGCGAAATCAGCAGACGACGAAATGGCGTTTAAACACAAGACCGTACGCCGGATGCAGTTTCCCCCGCTATGTACACTGTTTGACCGGTCATAACCTTTGTGGTTTTAATATCAGTGAGTACGAGTCAAAAATATCAGTATATACACATTTGTTGATTTAAAGTTATGGAAAACTTAAAAGTTAGGCCTACAAAATACCTGGATATCTTTATCCTCATATTCAATGTCCCATTATTTTGGGGTCTGTTATTTTTATGGGTAAAATATCGCTGTTCTTCCATGGCCTAGACTATCATTTGAGAGAGCAAATTGAAGAAGAAAGAAGAATTTATTTTTTGTGGAAAATGTGCCAGTGCGCTTTAAGACTTATCTGCAGTCTGTGGGAATACTTGGTAATCTTTGGTTTTAACATTAAAATAATTAATCAATTAAATTGTATGAAAACCACACGAAAAAATCTCGTTCTCGTACCGAGAGTGCTCATTCCGCTAAACCGTTGTTTACAAAATGTTTACTCTTTAGCATCATTGTATAATGTCCGTCATATCGTCGAAGGGTTGACATTATTATTGTGGTAAACTGAATACCAAGCATATACGGTAGATGTCGACGCTAAATAAAATACCAACGTATTTGTAAGTTTTGCGAAAATTGGAAAGTGTTCTTTTAAAAATATACTGTACAGTTCACCATATTGGACGAAGGTAGATGTCTATATTACTGACGTTGTGCGTGTATTTAAATTATCATTTCGTTTTTGTTATAAACTGATATCTTTGTGAAATACGTCAACGCGTTGATGCATATAGAAAGCTACGGGGACTTGTTGTGACCATCCGACTTACCATAATACTGAGATCATTTATCTTTAGACACCTGATACATGAGAAATTATCTTAAAAATAGAGAATAAAACAACATAGAGTCACGGATGCCAGAGATAAACATATCCTCAGGTAATCCAGATTTCAGAAAAACATTAAAGCAGAATCACAGATTTCAAATAACATAATCTCAGTAATACAGATTCACGTGAAACAGATACCAGAATCATGGATGTCAAAGATAAAATCATCTCAGTATACAGATTCAGAGAAAACATCATCACCAGAATCACCGATTTCAAAGATAACATCACAGTAATAAGATTTCAGAGAAACATGATCACAGAATCATGGAGTCAAGATAAATCATCTCAGTAATACAGATTTCAGGGAAACATCATTCACAGAATCACAGATTTCAAAGATATAACATAATCTCAGTAATACAGATTTAAGAAACATTAATCAAAGAATTCATGGATTTCAAAGATTAACATCATCTCACTTTGAGTTGATTTAAATTATACATTAATTAGACTCCCAGTGTTACTTCTCTCTGAATGGTAATGTTAAAAGAGTACTCTAAGAACAAAATAGAAAGAGAGGTCAACAAGAGGAAGCCATTCCAACCAAACAAACAAAGGGAGTGAAAGTGAAAATTTTATCTGAAGATTTTGAGAAGCCGTGAAATGGGATAGTTGATTGAAATTTGCTATATAGATGTAAAATTTCAAAATACAAAATAAGTAATTGACATATGTACTATGAAGAGATGAGGTTTTATCAACACCAAACATTTTCTCAAATTTGAAAATTTGAATGATCACCAGTTTTTGCACAAAGAATTGAAGTCTCGTGAGTGATCTTCTCTTTCTTCAAGCAGTTTTAGTATCCCCCTGGCTTGTAAGCAAAGGGGGATATTGCGATAAACGTATCCTTCTGGGTGGTGCGTGTGTGTGTATGTATGGTGTGTTCCAGGGGCGGCGAACAGGGTAAAATCATAGGAAGGGCGAAACATCGGGGGGGGGGGGGGGGGAAACATTACAAGATTAAAACCCTAATCAGCACGTTTTCCAGAATGTAACAAGTTTTCGCGCCCGCCTAGTTTTCATCGAAGTCCATTTTGCACTGTTCTATTAGAAATTGTTGTAGAAAGACCCCTGGAAGGGGGGGCCTAATGCTTAACACTGAAGTGACCAGGGGGTTTCACACCAGTTTTGCCCAATTTTCTCTTTTTGGGGGCGGGTCATGGACCCCCCTAGGGAACCACTTTCCCGAGGGATTTTTCACGAAATTTATACCACATGTGACGGATCATAAGACAACCCCCAAATCAGCCAATAAAAAATGAGATTTGTTATTTGGGTGCCAAATTAGGAGTCAAACATGGTTTTCAAAACACGCGAAATTGGGCAAAAAAGACGGAAAATTCAAATGAGCCTGCGCTTACATCAAACATTTTGAAAATTTATTTTATGTTGATATCTATTCTAGAAGACCCAAATTCTTTTTTTTTTTTCTTATATTTAAAAACAAAATCAGCAGTTTAGGGAATCCTGTATTTTACGGGTGTTGCAAAAGACACGGCATTTCCCATAGAGTTTTAGTAACGGTTTGGCAACGACATGATGAATTGGTGCATTTTTTGTTCATCACATAAAGGGTTAATATTTTTAATGTTACTAGATAATGTTACTTAAATGCATGTGTGAAATTATATCAGACAAACCAAAATAAAGTGCTTTGGTTCTTGGTTTCGTATTCGTTATTTTAAACATATATCAAAGACTTCCGTTAGTGCCCAAAGGGGGGGGTCACATGGGACCCCCACTAATAAACTAATTAACGGCTTGGCCGATTTAATTATTTTGGTATGAAAAGAAGCGCATTTTAAAGCAGACAATTACCACAATTTTGGCGCAAAAAATCCCACGCATAAAAGCGGCCAGCGCGAAACAAATTTTGGGGGTCTAGCACCCCCCCCCCCCCCTGCGTCACTGAAAGTGGTAACATGTTGTATTTGCCAAGAATGGCTGATTTTTATTTTTTTTTTTTTGTTATCCTTTGGTTAAAATAAAAAGTAGGTATCCGACTGTTTTAGGTCTAGCAAACAGTGTAAATGGAATCTTCAATACCGCTTTAAATGCTTTACGTGTCTGTTTTCACAAAAAGTTGTTGATATGATAGTGCGGCAGCATAGCAGCTGAAAAAGGGCCGCTACATTTCTACATACACAGGGCTGGAATAATACATTGCAATCATAGTAAAATTGATAATTGGGTTGTGTAGTTCAATAAAATACGTGATCGATGACAAAAATTAAAGTGATGGCAATTTGCATAAACAAACATTTTCCAAAATGGCCGCCATTTTAAAGATATAGCAACTTATTATGGTGACTAGTTTGGAATGTATGTTGTCCTGGGTCAAGAGGTTCAAATACAATTGCCAGAATTTCTGCGTCCATGGAAATTTATATACACGTATTTTTCAGGATGGCCGACATCTAGCCAAAGAACCCGTATCTTTCTTATTATCATAAACAAACAAGATGGGTTCAATAAACTATTCTCAAAACTGTAGCATAACCCCCCCACACAGCTAACAGTGAGGTTTATTTGAATTTGTCATCTTTTTCAAAGATAGCCCCATATTTTCAATACAAAGTCCCCAAGATGTTAACTTACTGCAATGTCAGCCTTAAAGGGAACACCGTACTAAGAATAAATTATTACAAATATACGCTATAAAAATAATTATTGAACACCTATCGAGTGCTTTCATGGAAAAAACAGAATTGCACTACAATAAAATGAATTAAAACAAGATTGTCTGACCATGTGCTATTTGAATTCGCGCTAGTGGATATGGGTATGTGTATGTGTTATGCGTACCGACGGCACAGTAGCGTCATACACCTTCCATAGGGGACGCTTTCATAGTGTGCATTACTATTGCATTGTATGACGCAAGCGTGCCGACCGTATGACATAACACGTTATTTAACCATAGCGCGAATTTTAAATAGAACATGTCTGACTAGATGGTTTTATTAATTGTTATGGTAATATGTTCTGTTTCGCTGAACCACTCGATATGTGTCAATAATTATTTATAGGTATGTTGTATAAATTTTCGGTCTACGGGTTCTCCTTAAGTGATCAAATACATTAACCCAGTGCTGATAATTAATACCAACACAGAATCCTCAGTAACTCCTCCTTAGAACCTCCTAACCGCGCTTTATGGCCCTATGAACGAAAACCCCAAAACATTGACTACCAATAGGTGTGCACGTGACCATGACCATTTAATTGTTCGAAATACGGGGACATTTTACTCTTGAAATATCTGAAACAAACAAATAATAGTTTCTATTAAAATAATACAGGCCTAACTATCAAAATTCCCATGCAATTCCAGATATATGTTTTGGGTGAAGACATATAGAGTAGTCAAGGTGTCTTATTTTGGGTGTCACATTAGTAGTCCGTGAATAACACGACTCACGAGTCATCTGACAATTTTGAGAATATTGCTGTTAAAATCCTTGACCTAAAAAACATAAACTTTGTCACCAAAATCGTCATCCTAGGTGCTGTATAGCATGAGGTATAAACGATTTTGTCTTTTATATGTGACCATAATGGAATATAGTAATATATTCATCCTACAGTTTTGTAAATAGTTTTATTGAACTCCTTGACCATGAAAATCTTTGATTTGACACCACAATCATCTTCATAATTAAGAGATTTAAGGTTTTTGTCAATAAAATGTCAGCCATCTTGGAAAATATCGGGACAAGCAACATTTTATAGTTCGGGGAATAATTGTTTTGAACTCCTTGACCCAGAAAAAACATTTTTACACCAAAATTTTCTTCTTAGGTGTTTTTGGCTTTACGATGGCTTTCATTTTGGAAAAATGGCGTCGTATGCAAATTGCCACCACTTTTAATTTTGTCATCACCGGTTTTCATGAACTCCACATCCCTACGGTCAATTTTAGCTATGATGACAAGTGTTATTATTCCGGCCCCGGTACCACTCTCCTAACTGGTTGGTGCTGCAGCACTATGACCTAGCACTAGCAGTTTAGAGACAAAATGGACATTTTGAATTCTGGAAAAAATGAATGATAGTGAATTTAACTCATATAGGTTAAAAACCCTACTTTTAACGCAATTTATTGCTTAAAACCCCTGTTTTCCTGAATTTTGAAACTCTCAGGGGGCGGCCACCCCCTGGCGCCGCCCCTGGTGTGTTCCATTTTGGTTAGGTAAATTGTTTTGTATCTCCTGCTCAAATGTTTGGGCCAATTGCAGCCAAACTTTATCACAAGAACCACTGGCCCAAGGTTCATATGTGGTGTACGCTGATTTTGGTGAGAGTTCATGTGGGCCGGTTAAAGGGGCATTCTTTGAAAATCTATCCACTGGTTTTCCTGCCACAAATCAAATGCTATGATCACCAAATTGGGTCAGTATAATCCCTGACTCAAGGCCCATATTAGGTGTACACAGATTGGGGTCAAAGGATATGTGGGTGGATTAAAGGGGCATTCTGTCATTTAGGTAAGCTAGGGGAATTTGCAAGTTTCAACTTGCAGTAGATGTATTTTTAATTCTTTTTGAGTTGATTGGCAAATATCTACCAACCCTTTCTTTCTATTAATTTTGAGAAAGCAGACATGATAAAGGCCATTATTTCTGCTGTGTTAATTTTTCTTTTTTAGGTGTCCATTTTTTTCAAATTTGTTACTGTGTATTCCATGCAGTTTTTTGTGTCTCCTATTTTACAACTTGACCTCACATGACCCTTGACCCTACGTAGTGACCTTAAACCTCATCAACAAATGAGGGATCACATGTCGCAAACCATTACTCAAGTTTAGTTCCAATTAACAGGGACAAATTGATCCTTATTTGTGTCCTCTGCCTTAAGTCCTTCCTGCCTTAGGGCAGGCGACACAAAAACTGACATGTAACTTTTTCATCCGCAAAATGATTGCCCTATTAATTGAATAATACCATTTGCAAGATTACCATACTGCAATTGGAATACACATTAACAAATTTGAACCTTGTCCTAAAAAAGAAAATTGTTTGATTAACACAACAGAAATAATGCTTTTATCACTGTCTGCTTTCTCAAAATAAATAGAAATAAAGGGTCGGTAGATATTGCCAATCAACCAAATTTGATGTAGGTCTTAGAAACAATTTCAACAGGAAACCAGGCTGTGGGTTAATAATACATCATCTATAGGTGTAAAATTGTAATACTTTAAAACATCAACTCAAAAGAATTAAAAATACTGCAAGGTGAAACTTGCAAATCCCCCTAGCGTTTAAGTATACAAATGGAAGGTTACCTAATGACAGAATGCCCCTTATATCATCCACATATATTTTGACCCCATTGTGTACACTTCATATGTGCCGTGGGTCAGTTGCTTATACTGACCAATTTGGTGACATAGGATTTGATTTGTGGCAGGAACCAATGCATAGATTTTTCACAGATGCCCCTTTAACCGCCCACATGACCTCACCACAAATGTACACCACATATAACACTGGCCATTGGTTCTTCTGATCAAAGTTTGGCTGCAATTGGCCCAAGCATTTGGGCAGGAATACAAAAACAATTTACCTAACCAAAATGGGAACACACCAGGGCGGCGCCAGGGGGTGGGCCGCCTGAGAGTTTCAATATTCAGAAAAAACAGGGGTTTTTAAGCAATAAATTGCCATAAAAAGGGGTTTTTAATCTATATTGCTTTTTAAAGGCCGACTATCATTCATTTTTTTTTTTTTCAAAGAATTCAAAATGCCCATTTTGTCTCTGAACTGTGGGTAGTGCTAGGTCATATCAACAACTTATATACGTTCCTTTGTAACAAACAGAAGTAAGATTTTAAAGCGGTCTTGAAGATGCCATTACGACTGTTCTAGACCTAAAAAAGTCGGATGATCTTTTATTATAAATCCAATGCATAAATCGCCATTTTCTTGGCAAATACAACATGTTAAGCTTAGCCACTTCCAGGGTCTTTACTACAACAATTTCTAATAGAACATTGCAAAAATGGACTTCGATGAAAATAGGGGGTCCGTGAATTTGTTTACAGTCTGGAAAAATCGCTGATATTGGCTTTTAATCTTGTATTGTTTCGCCCTGGCGCCGCCCCTGGAAAACACCACACACACATACACACACACACACCACCACACACCCACACAGAGGAATACGCTATCCGCAAATATCCCCTTTGCTTAAAGCCACGGGGATTGAAAAAACTGCCTTGAAGAAAGAAAGATCACTCACGGTCTTCAAAGTAACATCTACAATAAAATTGCTATTATTTACAGCAATTAAATGGGAGAACTTGATTTTTTTTTTGTGTGAGCTGTTTAATCTGTGCGTTTTTCACTTTCACTCTTTTTGTTTGTTATTGTTTGGAATGGCTTTAATCTTGTGACCTCTTATTTATATTTGTTATTCCTATTAACTCTGTCTGCCCATTATCGAAAATGAAGCATTCTGATTGGTCAGTTTTACTGCCCATTATCTGCAATAATGGGTCGCGATGCATTTTCTCATTATGTCACGCTGTTTCGAGTAATAGAATAGAAATAAAGGGTTTGCAGTATTATTTAATGGGCTCTAATGTATCCTCGGCCGGAAAAAAATAATAATGGACTCGGCTGCGCTCGTCCATTATTTATTTTTTCCGACCTCGGACACATTATTCGCCCATAAGGATACTGCATCACCCATTACTTCTTATTAGAGTCCCTTTTCATTAATATTAAGAGAGAAGTACACGGATCTAATTAATGTAATATTTAAATCAACTCAATGAGATGATGTTTTCTTTAAAATCGTGATCTGTGTTTAATGTTTCTCTGAATCGAGATATGATGTTATCTTTGAAATCCGTGATACTGTGTTAATGTTCCTCTGAAATCTTTATTACTGAGATGATGTTATCTTTGACATCCGTGATACTGTGTTATTTCCCTGAAATTTTTCTTACTGAGATAATGTTATCTTGAAATCCGTGATTCTTGTTATAATGTTTTTTTCTCTGACATCTGTATTACTGAGCTGATGTTAGCTTTGAACTCCATGATTCTGATGATGTTTCACTGAAATCTGTATTACTGAATGAATGTTATCTTTGAAATCCGTGATCTGTGATGATGTTTCTCTGAAATCTGTATTACTGAGATGATGTTGTCTTTGAAATCTGTGATTCTGTGTTAATGTTTCTCTGAAATCTGTATTACTGAGATGATGTTATCTTTGAAATCTGTGACTTCTATGTTATTTTATTCTCTGTGTCTAAGATAATTATTCATTATTAGGTGTTTTGTAAGATAATATGCTCAGGCATCATGGTAATCGATGGTCAAACAGCTTCCGTAGAAAGCGCAGACGTGATCTTTGTTCGTTTAAGGCACTATAAGTGATCTACCCGAAAGAGTCAATAATTTAAATTTGCAGGAATATCTAAAGGGGGAATAATAAGTCTGTAGAATTTTCATAAGTTATTTTTTTTCCAAAAGAAAAATTCATAGAAAAAGAAGAAACAGCAGTGTCCAAAAATGATATATCAATGTCCAGTTCAAATAAAGGTTGTAGTAAAGGTCCGTACGGACAGAATGACGAAAATATCCAATACAATTGTATTCTTTACAACCATTTAATAATTTATAACTAACTAACGTAACTAGAAATAACAGAAGCGACGGATTTAAGGAAAAGAGCCCTGTCAGCAGATTAAGTTGGGGCCTCCCTTTAGCGTCGTAAAGCGACACAGTCGCACTTTAGTTCCACTAGGGGAGTGTCTGAGGGGGGATGACTTTGTACCCCCCCCCCCCGTGAAGAAATTCTGAAAATCTGGTCTTAACCCTCGTCTACCGTCTCCCAATTGTCGATTGACATTTTCCCCGCTCATTTTCCATCCAAAACACTCACACCGTGTATAGGTAAGCACGGGTGATCCCAAAGTGATGGATGGAGAGGGGGGTGGCAACGACCCCTCCCCCTTTTCGGGAGAGAATACCAACATGCCCAGCACAACACAGGAATAAGCAAAGACACTTGATTTTGGTCCGCTCTTTGCATTGATACCAAAATGAGTACCACATGCCAGCAGTACGTTCACAATGACGTCAAAAGTTCGCATATCAGAAAACTGTCAATTTCCATAACCTCACAGTGTGGACTAGGGGCAATTTTCAATTTTTTCGCCAAAAATTGTAGGGAATATTTGATTTTCAGAAGTGTTTGGCTCTACTTTATGGGAAATGACTAGTGTTATATTATGAGAGCATTTTTTAGTGCTCTAAAAATGTTTGGAGTCGCTGAAATTGCGAAATACCAATTTCTATCCTATATTCAGTATTTTCATACTTTCCTCAACATTGACGACATAGTGACGTCATAATGAGAATGTGTGGTATTTTAATTTGGATACCAATGGAAAGAAGAAACTTAAAGCTATCCTTTGGTATCAAATACACAGGAATCAGGTGTTCAATAACGAAAATCACAGGGGATGGTAACCCCCTTCGTGAATTTTGTTACAAAAATGGCTCATGTAGGCGAGGGTTAATTGGTGCGATTTGATGCATATTATTGGTCCTGATGTGAGTTTGTTGTACTTTTTTTTTTTTTTTTTTTTTTTTTTTTTTTGCCATTTAATTTTTATTGTTTTTTTTTTGGGGGGGTGAGGACCTGAGAGCAATATTTGAGGGGGCCTGTCAGCAGCTGCTGACATGCTGACTCTTAAATCCGCCACTGAAAATTGAATAATGTGTCAAAAGTCTAGAAAAATCAATGGGGAACATGTAAAAAAATAGTCGGTAAATTATGTACTGGGGTCAACAATAAAAAGGTCAAATTGTTTTAAAAGACAAAAATTATACATCTGGTCATGAGGATTAAAAAAAGGTATAGTTTATCATAAGCTCATAGATTATAGGCTCGTAACGGTTCAAGGTCATCCTAGGGTGATTCTTTCAGAGTGCTCCGATTTTGCCGAAACTAGTTCTCAAATGTTTTGTGGTCACATCCTATAAAAGGAAATGCACAATTGCTCTGTATTTGACATTGTATAGTAAATAGATGGTAAATATGACCCCATAAAATATGTAGACCATTGTTACATTTTGACCTCTATTACGTGACCAAATGGTGGAATGATTGAAGTATTATATTCCCTGGTCCTTTGAGACTATATGAAGAATTTGAGACTATTTTAAAAAGAATCTGAGCATTTTGAAAATATAACCCAGGATGACCTTGAACCTTTTATTGCCCTATAACTATCAAACTATAACCCACCGATAGGGCAAACTATAACCTTTTTTAATCCTTAGGAAATGGCCAAAATGTTGGTATAGATTTCAGTACACTTATACCTACTTCCCCTATATTTCCCCCTATGCAAACCTTGCCCCCCTGCAAATACATGTTCCCAAGGGGGGGGGGTGTAGTAGTAGTAGTATAACATTCTTTATTCAGGGTACTCAATTCAGTGTACAAAAACTGGTCTCCCATGAGACCCTGATACAGATTTACAAGTATGACATGATCAGGTATTTACAAACTATAAAACTATATGAGAAGACTATTTACAATTAAAAGAGTAAAAAGAAAGGAAGAGAAAAAAAATGCACCGGTCGTTCCTAGTGCACATTTCCCGCCACCCTACTCGATTGTAACAACAGCCAATGAAATTGGATAAGAGATGAAGGTAAGATACAGGGTGATCCCAAAGTGATGGATGGAGAGGGGGGTGGCAACGACCCCTCCCCCTTTTCGGGAGAGAAGTACCAACATGCCCAGCACAACACAGGAATAGCAAAGACACTTGATTTTGGTCCTGCTCTTTCCATTGATACCAAAATGAGTACCAACATGCCAAGCATTACGTCACAATGACGTCAAAAAAGTTCGCATATCAGAAAAACTGTCAATTCCATAGAAACACAGTGTGGAATAGGGGAAAATTTCAATTTTCGCCAAAAATTTAGGAATATTTGATTTCAAGCAGTGTTTGGCTCTACTTTATGGGAAATGACTAGTGTTTTATCTTATGAGAGCATTGTAGTGCTATAATCAGTCTTTGAGTCGAATGAAATTGCGATATCAATTTTCTATCCTAATATTACAGATTTTCATACTTTCTCAACATTGACGACATAGTGACGTCATTACTGAGAATGTTGGTATTTATTTTGATACCAATGGAAAGAAGAAACTTAAAGCTATCCTTTGGTATCAAATACACAGGAATCAGGTGTCAATAACGAAAATCACAGGGGATGGTAACCCCCTTCGTGAATTTTGTTACAAAAATGGCTCATGTAGGCGAGGGTTAAATTGGTGCGATTTGATGCATATTATTGGTCCTGATGTGAGTTTGTTTTACTTTTTTATTGGCTTTCCTTTTTTATTGTTTTTTTTTTGGGGGGGTGAGGACCTGAGAGCAATATTTGAGGGGGCCTGTCAGCAGCTGCTGACATGCTGACTCTTAAATCCGCCACTGAAAATTGAATAATGTGTCAAAAGTCTAGAAAAATCAATGGGGAACATGTAAAAAAATAGTCGGTAAATTATGTACTGGGGTAAACAATAAAATAGGTCAAATTGTTTTAAAAGACAAAAATTATACATCTGGTCATGAGGATTAAAAAAAGGTATCAGTTTATCATAAGCTAATGAATAGAATCGTAACCGGTTCAGTGTCATCCTGGGGTAATTGCTTTCAGAGTGCTCCGATTTTGCCGAAACTAGTTCTCAAATGTTTTGTGGTCACATCCTATAAAAGGAAATGCACAATTGCTCTGTATTTGACATTGTATAGTAAATAGATGGTAAATATGACCCCATAAAAATATGTAGACCATTGTTACATTTTGACCTCTAATTTACGTGGACCAAATGGTGGAATGATTGAAGTATTATATTCCCTGTCCTTGAGACTTAGATGAGAATTGAGACTATTTAAAAGATCTGAGCATTTTGAAAATATACCCAGGATTACCTTAACCTTTATTGCCCTATATCTATTCAAATATAACCCACAGATAGGGCAAACAAACCTTTTTAATCTAGGAAAATGGCCAAAATGGTGGTATAGATTTCAGTACACTTATACCTATTCCCCTATATTTCCCCTATGCAAACCTGCCCCACCTGCAAATACATGTTCCCAAGGGGGGGGGGTGTAGTAGTAGTAGTATAACATTCTTATTCAGGGTACTCAATTCAGTGTACAAAACTGGTCTCCCATGAGACCCTATACAAAGATTTACAAGATGACATGATCAGGTATTTACAAACTTATAAAACTATATGAGAAGACTATTTACAATTAAAAGAGTAAAAAGAAAGGAAGAGAAAAAAAATGCACCGGTCGTTCCTAGTGCACATTTCCCGCCACCCTACTCGATTGTAACAACAGCCAATGAAATTGGATAAGAGATGAGGTAAGAGCAGGGTGATTCCCAAGTGATGGATGGAGAGGGGGGTGGCAACGACCCTCCCCCTTTTCGGGGAGAGAAGTACCAACCATGCCTAACACAACAAAGGAATACCAAAGCCACTTGATTTTGGTCATGCTCTTCATTGATACCAAAATGAGTACAACATGCCAAGCAGTACGTCACAATGACGTCAAAACGTTCGCATCTCAGAAAAACTGTCAATTTTCCATAGTACACCACATGTGAAAATAGGGGAAAATTTTCCATTTTCGCCGAACATTGTAGGAATATTTGATTTTCAAGCAGTGTTTGGCTCTACTTTATGGGAAAGGACTAGTGGATATTATGAGAGCATTTTTTTAAGGGCATATAATAATGTTTTTGAGTCGATGAGATTGCGAAATATCAATTTCTATCCATATTCAGTATTTTATACTTTCCTCAACTTGACGACATAGTGGGGGGGGGACGTCATAATGAGAAGTTGGATTTTTGATACAATGGAAGAAGAAAATTAAAGTATACTTGGTATCAAATACACAGGAATCAGGTTTGTTCTGTAACGAAAATCACGGGGATGGTAACCCCCTTCGTGAATTTTGTTACAAATGGCTCATGTAGGAGAGGGTTAAATTGGTGCGATTTGATGAATATTATTGGTCCTGATGGAGTTTGTTTTACTTTATGGCTTTCATTTTTTTTGATTTTTTTGGGGGTGAGGACCTGAGAGCAATATTTGATGGGGGAATGTCATCAGCTGCTGATGACTCTTAAATCCGCCACTGAAATGGGAATACAAGGGTCCAAAAGTCTAGAAAAATCCAATGGGGACACATGTAAAGAAACATAGTCGGTAAATTATGATGGGGTCAACAATTAAAAAGGTCAAATTGTTTAAACTACAAAAAATTATTATCTGCTCATGAGGATTTAAAAAAGGTAGGTTATCATAAGCTCATACGATTATAGCGCTCGTAACGGTTCAAGGGCATACTGGGTAATTCTGTCAGGTTGCTTCCGATTTTGCCGAAAATAGTCTAAAATTGTTTGTCTGGTCATATCCATAACAGAAAGGCACATTGCTCTGTATTTGAAATTTTATATGTAAAATTAGATGGTAAATATGGACCCATAAAATATGTAGACCCCCCATTGTTCATTTTTGACCTATAATGTGTGACCTATGGGGAATGATTGACGTATTATATTCCCTGGTCCTTGAGACTTATAAAGGAAGAATTTGAGACTATTTTAAAAAGAATCTGAGCATTTGAAAATATAACCCCAGGATGACCTTGAAACCTTTATGCCCTATAATATCAAACTATAACCACAGATAGGGAAACTATAAACCTTTTTTAATCCTTAGGAAATGGCCAAAAGGTTGGTATAGATTTCAGTACATTATACCTACTTCCCCTATATTTCCCCCTATGCAAACCTTGCCCCCCTGACCAAATAAATGTTCCCCAAGGGGGGGGGGGGTGTAGTAGTAGTAGTATACCATTTTTATTCAGGGTAAACTCATTCAGTTGTACAAAACCTGGGTCTCCATGAGACCTGATTACAGATTTCAAAGTATGACAGGATCAGGTATTACAAACTATAACAAATTATATGAGAAGACTATTTACAATTACAATAAAACATACATGAATATAAAAACAAGATTTTAACAAACAGCAAATGAAATTGGATAGAGATGAAAGGATAAGATACGGGTGTCCCAAAGTGATGGATGGAGAGGGGGGTGGCAACGACCCCTCCCCCTTTTCGGGAGAGAAGTACCAAAATGCCCAGCACAACACAGGAATAGCAAAGACACTTGATTTTATGGTCCTGCTCTTCCATTGATACCCAAAATGAGTACCAACATGCAGCATTACGTCACAATGACGTCAAAAGTTCGCATATCAGGAAAAACTTCACTTCCATAGACACACAGTGTGGAAAGGGGAAAAATTTTCAATTTTCGCCAAAAATGTAGGAATATTTGATTTTCCAAGCAGTGTTTGGCTCTACTTTATGGGAATTGACTAGGGTTATATTATTATGAGAGCATTTTAGTGCAGATAATAATGTGTTGAGTCGCTAAAATGCGAAATATCAATTTTCTATCCTATATTCCGTATTTTAAACTTTCCTCACATTGAAGAAATAGTGACGTCATAAGGAGACTGTTGGTATTATTTTGTTACCACATGAAAGAAGAAAACTTAAGCTATCTTGGATAATACAAGAATCAGGTGTTCAGTAACGAAAACACAGGGGATGGTAACCCCCTTCGTGAATTTTGTTACAAAAATGGGCTCATGTAGGCGAGGGAAATTGGTGCGATTGATGATATTATTGCGTCTGATGTGATTTGTTTTACTGTTATGGCTTTCCTTTTTTATTTTTATTTTTTTTGGGGGTGAGGACCCTGAGAGCAAGATTTAGGGGGGCCGTCAGCAGCTGCTGACACTGACTCTTAATACGCCACTGAAAATGAATAAGTGCAAAAGTCTAGAAAAATCAATGGGGAAACTGTAAAAAAAAATAGTCAGGGTAAAGTATGTACTGGGGTCAACAATAAAAGGTCAAATTGTTTAAACTACAAAAACTTATCAATCTGGTCATGAGGTTTAAAAAAAAGGGATAGTTTATCATAAGCTCATAGATTATAGGATGTAACGGTTTCAAGGTCATCCTAGGGTAATTCTTTCAGAGTGCTACGATTTTGGCCGAAACTAGTCTCAAATGTTTGTCTGGGCATATTCCTATAACAGAAAAGCCCCAATGCTTGTATTGACATTTTATATGTAAATTAGAGGTAAATATGACCCCATTAAAATATGTAGCCATTGTTACATTTTGACCTCTAAATTACGTGACCAAATGGTGGAATTGATTGAAGTTTACTGGATATCCCGGGTCCTTTGAGACTATATGAAGAATTTGAGATATTTTTAAAAAGAACTGGCATTTTGAAGAAATATACCCCCAGGATGACCTTGAACATTTTAGCCTATAACTATCAACTATAACCCACAGATCGGGCAAACTAAACCTCTTTTAATCCTAGGAAATGGCCAAAATGTTGGTATAGATTTCAGTACACTTATACCTACTTCCCCTATATTTCCCCTAGCAAACTTTTGCCCCCCTGACCAAAAAGTTCCCCAAGGGCGGGGGGGGGTGTAGTAGTAGTAGGAGTATAAAATTCTTTATTCAGGGTACTCAATTCAGTTCTAAAAAAATGGTCTCCAATTGAGACCCTGCTACAGGATTTCAAGTATGACATGATCAGGGATTTACAAAACTATAAAAAAACTTATATAAGAAGAATATTTACAATTACAATCTAAAACATACATGAATATAAAAACAAAGCTTTTAACAAAACAGCAATGAATTGGAATAAGAGATGAGGGGGGGGCATAATGATCAAATACTGAGTTGGACTTGAACATTTAAAGTCATTGAAGTCAAATTACTTCGAACATCAGATGAAAGTCTGTTCCAGTCTGATGCACTCATATAATAAAAAATGTCCGATTGCCTGCATTGTTATTCCAAGTTGGCAAGACAAGGATTAAAAGATGACTTGTGCATTTTGAATGAATTGAAGAAGTAAAAATAAATTGAGGTACGATGGAGCAAGGATTTTGGAAGACATTTAAAAACACCCACTATGAGAAGTTGTTTCTTCCACCTTCACATGACATCATCCCAGCCAAGAGAGTCATCAATCGGAATGGATGTTTTGATGTCCGCAGACAGACAGGACAAGTGCAAGTTTGTTTTGAGAATTGGAGAGAATTACGATGGGAAGGATGAGGTTTGACCACATAGGAATGCAAAATCAAAGTGTGGAAAAACTAGAGCATTTCGAGTAATTTTAAAGTGGCTGGAGGAGATAGTAACCTTAACTCTCGACATAACACCAATACGTTTAGAAATATAGAAGAATATAATATGCATGATCGCTCCAGGGTTAAAATTGGATCAAATAAGACCCCCAAGTACTTGAAATTATATACCGTTATAGAGCCTCCATTTTCTGATTTAACTTTTAAAAAATATTTATTTTCTCATTTATTTGAGAAAGATTTCTCACGGGAAAAGTATTTGTTTACCTAAAAAGAGAAAGGGGAAACCCCAGTTTGTTTTGCTAAGGTGCACCCGTTAGATTGCACACCATAGGGTTAGTGGGGAATTCCCCAAGAATGCTAAACTTAGTAACGGACTCAAGCTGTTTATGCTTTAAAAGATCAAAACATTGCAGATCCTGGGATTCCCCCACAAAGTTATATATATGAAGTGAGGTAATTTAGATTGTGAAAATGATTTGATGGTGCAAGGTCATGTTTATGCATAAAGAATGATGTAATGAATATTGTTTAGAAAGGAAATCTATCTGTGAGTAGTTAGATACTATCACTGGAAGGACTCTCTGCCCAGGCTCACTAGTATAAACAAGTAGCTAGAAGATAGCTATTTTACTCTGCCTTGAGGAACAGACCTGTACAGTGCCAGGATTTAGTATATTTTTAATTCCATGTGAGCAGAGTGCTACTGTAATATTCTACTGTCGTCTTGAAGCCGAAAAGTGCTGGGAATCAAAGGATTCCAATTTTGTGGACAGATAGAAATTCGTGGTGATTATCCTGGGCTGATATACTGTGGATTTATTATAGTCGAGGGCTTAATTATCCTTGTCGTCGTGAACTGCGGGACAAGATTACCTCAGGACTGAGAGATTCCCTTGGGAAGATAATACATGAGGAGTTTTGTATGAAACTTGTGCGCTGTCATTTTGGAGTCTTCACTGTGAGGACACAACATAGTTGACTGCAACGCTTTTTGTGGACATTACTGGACAGTCTTGAGGACAATAAGTATTAACATATGGTGTAATTGTGTTAATTTTACTGCATTATATAATGATGTTTTGGACATACAAAATTCTGAACCAAATTAAGTAAAGCTCATTAAAATCTGTCTATTATTACTATAAAATTCAGATCACTTGTGCACAGGCTCATTTATTTGTGTTGAAAGGTATTTTGCCTTAGGCGGACACAGGACGTCATAACAGAATTGGGGGCTCATCATCAGGAATTGAATTGAGATAAATTTGAAGCTTTTTGTTCAAAATTTACCACACCTAAAAAGTGTTATAAATTGCAAAATGTGACCACATTTTTGGCATACAAAATTTTGTGTGTATTACATGCACTACCGTTGTAAGTTTGGTTCAAGTATAATTGTGTTGTAGAGTACAATCACAATGGCGTTTGATCCAGAATGTTCATAGGGCAAATAGTTTGGGAGAAGTTTGATGAGATGAGAAAGCCGGAGTTAATGAAACTAGCCAAGTGTTTAGGACTTGAGGCAACACGCTATGAGAAGCAGATCATCAAGAATAGTTTGATTGAAAGTGGTCCAGGAAGATGTTTGGGCGTTCATATATGGATAGGTAAGAAGCAGGTTTGGAACAGGGCACAATGATGCCGTAAAAATTAAACGAGATTGAAATGAAAATGCAATGGAAAAAGGACAAAAGGCATAGGAACAGAAGAACAAAGCGATAGTGAATGGAGTTCCCCATGTATTTGGTTCCAAACCTTGATGGTCATTCGTTTTGCCACAGATTTTCGAAAAGTCAACCTCTGTTCCAAAACCGACGATATCCGATCCACGGCATTGAGATTGCATAGATAGAGTTGAAATGCCAAATTTGTTAGCAAATTTGATTTGTTGAAGGGGTAGTGGCAAGTTCCCCTCACTGACCGGACAAAGGAAATTTCAGCCTTTGTACGCACGATGGGGCTATACCAATACAAAAGAATGGCAGTGGTCTCAAAAATTCTGCCGCAACATTCAGAGATTAGTGAACAGAGTAGTTGCAGACACAGAAAATTGTGAGGCCTATGTCGATGATCTCCTTGTGTACAGTCGAAAACAGGGAAGACACACATGGGACAACTCCACAGTGTTTGAGAAATTATCGACGGCAGGTTTAACGTAAAATCTGGTGAAAATTGAATTTTTGCATGCAAATGTCAAATACTTAGGGCATGTTGTAGACAAGGGCAAATTAGGCCAATCATAGCAAAAGTTGACGCAATTGAGAAATTCCCCACACACAGAGCAAAAGAGAGATCATGAGATTCTTAGGTATGGTCGGGGTATTACAGAAAATACTGTTCAACTTTTCAGAAAATGCGTGTCCGCTGACCACCCTTCTGAAGAAAAGGCAAAATTTGTTGGTTCATGGCAATGCCAAAAAGCGTTTTGAGAAAATCAGTTATTTGATGAATGCGCAAGTTTTGATTGTGCCAGACATTCAGAAACAATCAAGTGGGAGTTGTGACAGTGATGTAGGACGTGGTGGAGTTCTCAGGCAAGCAGAGGAAAATGATGTAGATCATCCTGTATGTTATTACTCTAAGAAGTTGACAAACATCAGAAAAACTACTCAACAATGAGAAAGAATGTCTTGCATTGCTACTGTCAATGCAAGTTGACAGTGTACTTGAGTACAACAGTCACCCAGGTCTAGTGTACACGGATCACAATCCGTTGACTTTCACCACAAGAGAAAAAACAGAAATCAAAAGACTTGTCAGTGAGTTTAACTCATACAAGAATACCAATCTGGACATAAAGGCATATCAAGGAAAAGCTAATTTTGGCAGTGCCCTTGTCAGAGCTGCCTAAATTTCTGTTCAGAAAGTGTTTATACAAATTTATGTAATATGGACTGAAGGCAGCAATGCAAGAAATTATAATAAAAAAGTGTAAAATGTGCACTGTGTAAACTGTATGTAAAATTAACCCACAAAATTGTTAAAGGTATAAATCCAGATTTGGAAAAATTTTCATTTCATTCAAAATTTCGTTTTAAGGGGAGGATGTTATATAGCCTCCATTTTCTGATTCAACAATTCGGTTATGAAGTCTCGTGTACGCTAAGGTCAGGGAATAACCTTTCAAACACAAATAATGAGCCTTGTGCACAAGTGATCTGAATTTTATTAATATAACAGATTTTAATATCTTACTTGATTTGCGTCAAGAATTTGGTATGTCCAAAACATCATTATATATGCAGTAAAAATTACACACTTCACACACACTATGTTAATACTTATTGTCCTAAAGAAGTCCAGTAATTAAACAAAGAAGCGTTTGCCAGTTCAACGGGATATGCCTCACAGTGAAGACTCAAAATGACAGGCACAAGTTTCATAAAAACTCCTCAGGTATTATATGCCAAGGGAATCTTCTCAGTCCTGAAGGTAATCTGTCCAGCGTTCAAGACGACAAGGATAAAGTAAGTCCCTCGACGACAATAATCCACAGTATCAGGCAAAGATAATCACCACGATTCTATCTGTCACAATTGGAATCCTATTTGATTCCCAGCATTTCGGCTTCAAAGACGACCGATAGATAATTACAGGCACTCTGCCTCACATGGAATTAAAATATAATAAATCCTGGCAACTGTAAAGGTCGCTCCTCACGGCAGAGTAACAATAGCTATCTTCTAGTACTTGTTTATACTAGTGGCAGAGAGTCCTTCCAGTGATAGATATAACTACTCCACAGATAGATTCCCCTTTATAACAATAATCATGACATCATTCGATCCATAAAACATGACATTGCCACCATGCAAATCGTTTTCACAACTAAATTACATCACTTCATTATATATAACTTTGTGGGGGAATTCCCAGCTCTTGCAATGTTTGATCTTTTAAAGCATACACAAGCTGAGTCAGTACTAAGTTGTAGGCATTCTTGGGAATTCCCCATTGAGGAGCAGACCTTACAGTGCCAGGATTTATTATAAACTTTAATTCAGACTGTGAGCAGAGTGCTCGTAACTTATATGTTATGACGTCTCGGTACGCCTAAGGTCAGAAATACCTTTCAAACACAAATAAATGAGCCTTGTGCACAGTGATCGGATTTTATATAATATAAACAGCGATTTGAATGATCTTTACTTGATTTGTTCAAGAATTTGGTATGTCCAAAAACATCTCTATATGCAGTAAAATTACACAATTTGCCACACAATATGTTAATACTTATTGTCCTCAAGAATGTCCAGTAAGGTCCACAAGAAGTTGCAGTTCAACGAGGATGGTCCTCACAGTGAAGATCCAAAATGACAGCGCACAAGCTCATACAAAACTCCTCAGGAATTATTCCAAGGGAATCTCAGTCCTGAAGATTAATTTTGTCCAGCAGTTAAAAACGACAAGGTTAAATAAAACCCTCAACGACACTAATAATCCACACTATATCAGTCCAAGATAAGCACCACGATTTCTATCTGTCCACAATGTGGAATCCTATTTTGATTCCCAGCACTTTCGGCTGCAAAACGACAGTAGCATAATTACAGCACTCTGCTCACCATGGAATTTAAAATATAATAAATCCTGGCCTGTAAAGGTCTGCTCCTCAAGGCAGAGTAAACTAGCTATCTTCTAGCTCCTTGTTTATACTAGTGGATGGCTGGCAGAGAGTCCTTCAGTGATAGTATTTAACTAATCACAGATAGATTCCCCTTTCTAACAAATCAGTACATCACTTATGCTAACATGACCTTGCACAATCAA
This sequence comes from Ophioderma brevispina, assembly GCA_023653785.1. Classification (NCBI taxonomy): domain Eukaryota; kingdom Metazoa; phylum Echinodermata; class Ophiuroidea; order Amphilepidida; family Ophiodermatidae; genus Ophioderma; species Ophioderma brevispina. The sequence continues at coordinate 121,998 of JAMKCH010059084.1, read as the reverse complement.
ATCAGTTTCACAATCTAAATTACATCACTTGATATATATAACTTTGTGGGGAATTCCCAGATCTTGCCAATGTTTGGATCTTTTAAAGCATACCACAAGCTGAGTCAGTTACAAGTTAGCATTTCTTGGGGAATCCCCTGAGGAGCAGACCTGTACAGTGCAGGAGTTATTATATTTATTCCAGTGAGCGAGTGCTGTAATTAGTCTTGTTATGACGACTCGTGTACGCCTAAGGTCAGATAAATACCTTCAAACACAATATAATGAGCCTGGTGCACAAAGTGATCTGAATTTTATATAATATAACAGATTTAATGATCTTTACTTGATTTGGTTCAAAGAATTTGGTATGGCCAAAACATCATTATATTATGCAGTAAATTACCCAATACACACAATATGTAATACTTTATTGTACTCAAAAGTACAGTAATGTCCACCAAGAAGCGTTGCAGGTCAACGAGGATGTGTCCTCACAGTTGAAGATCCAAAATGACAGCGCACAAAGTTCATACAAAATCTCAGGTATGATATTCCAAGGGATCGTCTCAGTCCTGAAGGTAATCTTGCCGCAGTTCAAGACGACAAGGAAGATTAAGTCCCTGACTATAATTAAATCCACAGTATCAGTCCAAGCTAATCACCACGATTTATATCTGTCCACATTGGAATCCTATTGTGATCCCAGCACTTCGGCCTTCAAAGACGACAGTAGAATAATTACCGACTTGCCTCACATGGAATTAAAAATACTAATCCCTGGCACTTTAAGGTCTGCTCCTCAAGGCAGAGTAAAATTAGCTATCTTCTAGCTACCTGTTTATACTAGTGGATGTTGGCAGAGAGTCCTTCCAGTGATAGTATATAACTACTCCACAGATAGATTCCCCTTTCTAACATAATCATACATCATTCTTATGCATAAAATGACCTTCACATCAACTCAGTTTTCACAATCTAAATTACAGCATTAAATATATACTTTGTGGGGGAATTCCCAGATCTTGCAAGTTTTGATCTTTAAAGCATACACACGCTGAGTCAGTTACTAGTTTAGCATTCTTCGGGACTTCCCCACTTCCCTGATTGTGCAATCTAAACAGGTGCACTTAGCAAAACAAACTAGGGTTCTTCCCCTTCTCTTTTGTATGTAAACAAAATTACTTTTCCCGTGAGCAATCTTTTTTCAATAAAATTGAGAAAAATAATATTTTTAAAAGTTTTTAATAAGAAAAAATGGAGGGATATTACAATACCCTGTCCGAGTGTAAATTACCATAATAAGTGAAATGTTATAAAAATATTCAAGGCAGATTGGTTCCAAAAAAGCATGTACTGAGTGTTCCTAAGGTTTGAGTGAGCTTTTGACTTCAAACACCAATGAGCAATTTTCAAAAAACTATCATTCTGACACTGAAGAGATGTTGAGTCTGATGATGTGAAAAGTAAAGTTGTATCATCGGCATACCTACACATTGCATTAATACATTCAGGAAGAGAAATTAAAGGGGATGGCCCGATGTAAGGATAGAAGTTTTCTCTGATAGCTTGGCCTCACCCAAAAAACCCCACCTGTAAGTTTCGCGCCGATATTCAATGCGTTTCATGTGAGGCAAAAACGCTGATTCGCCCTAAGAACCAAGACTACTCTGTAAAATTAAATGGTCGACAAATTGTGATAATTTGTCATTACTTCCAAACAAACATCCTTTGGACCAAGATTTCACCGGGTAAATGAGAAAAATAGTAGCCTTCTTCCCTGGATAACAAAATGTTGACCACTTCCGGTAAAATTATGGGCGTATGGGGACGAGGGCTTAGCAATTCGGGCCATGGACCTTTAAAATATATTATAAACACAATGGACTAATATAGAACCTGTGGAATGCCAATGTAACAGGGCCTAACATCAAAATTACTAATACCGAGGTGATTTGTGATTAATCCATTTTACAAATTTCATCAAACAAATTCGTGGTTAATATCTTTAAAATGACAGTGAGCAGTGTCACAATTATCCAAATAATTATCCATCACCATATGATTTATATATCAGAATTTTTCAGCAAGACTGTTCCCAATAGAATTAAAGACCATTGGAATTTTTAGCAGTATTTTATCATTAACTGTGATACCATTATTGTTATTGACGACATGAACTGAAGATTTACTGTAGGGAGTAACTTTTTAATAGTTGACCACAACTTTTTAGAATTTTCTAGCATTTTTCATTAATTGCAAGTTACTACAGTAATTTTTTTTTTCAAGTTTTCTATTCATATTATTAACTTATATTTCCTTAATAACTTGGTGCAGTCTTCCAATCATCAGGATTGTTGGTTTTGATGATCCTTTTAAATAGTAATCTCTATCCTTGGTTAATTGAATGAAGTCCCTGTTAATTCCATTCATGAAGTGGTGAACCCTTAACAAGCGTTTCTTTATAGGTGCCATGTATCACAACATTATTGAACATTTCTTTCCAACAACTCATTGCATCATTTAACAATCATCATATTTCAAAGCAATAATCCCAATTTTTAATTTTTATAGAATCAACAAAAGCTTATTATTAAGGTTATTCATTGACCTATACTTAATTGTTTTTGATGGTAATTTAGGTTTTTTTTTATTTTTACGTACAGATAAATTAGGAGTGGATCACTTATAACCAAACTATGAACACCAGATCAGAAATAAGATTAGGATTAGATACGAAAGCAAGATCAAAAGCTTTTGTTTTTGGTAGTTTCGTAACTCGTGTATAATCAATTATAAGCTGTTTCATGTTACAATGAGCAGCAAATTATTAATTTTAGTACTATTACACTTGGTTACCACCCCCATATTGAACTTTGTCCCTGTGCGCTAAAATGCCAAAAAACTTTCGTAAAAAGCTTCTAGGGTACGTTCTCCTCATCCCTTCCGGTTCATTTTAGCGCAAAAAAATGTGAAGGTAGCACCTTCACCGTGGTTAGGGTATGCCGTCAAAGTCCGAAGGTAGGGGGGGGGGGGTTGTTCCACCCAAGGATATTTAATGGTGCATTTTTGGAAATATTATGCACAGTATGGCTTCTAATTTCCACATTTAGATCTGAAAACCGCAGGAAAATCCTATATGTTCCTAGGTTTTTTAGCGCAAAATTGATTTTCTGTCGTTCCAGTTTTAGTCGCCTATTTTCTGTGGCAAATGCCAATTTTGGGGGCCGACCTCGCGGATTGATGACGTCATTGTGGCGCCTTACTAGGTATGGTAGTACTTATTTTGGTATCACTGGATAAATAAGTAGGACCATAGCTTATCCACTGGTATCAAAATCATAATCATCGGTGCTTATTTGGAATTCTCGAGGGGGGGTGGTAACCACCCCGGGCCTGGTAACCTTGTACAAAAAAAAGGCTTGTAAGACTAGGGTAAGCATAACAACCCAAAATTGTATTCTGTTGCAATTATATTGAGGTAAAACCATTATTTCGAGGTTTTACAATCAGAAAGCCTTAACTCAAAATACTGCTTTTGAGAAATGTGATTTTAATATTTCTACTAAGCAAATCGTTCATTCATGAAAATGTAAACATCTCATAAAGCTCATACTTGATATTGTAACTGTAATAAAACATTATATAAACTTCAGTAAACAAAGAACATTTTTATTATGAACAGCAGAATTAAAGAAATTCTTTAATATGTCTTAAATTGCATCCTTCTGACGGTCAACTGCAAACGGGAATCTGTGAGTTACATCTCAATCATGCCTATGAGTGACACATTATTTCAATCAGAGGTTTAATCTGTCATCCTTCCCTTTGGAATGTTTTAAAGAAATCACTCAGGCGGTGAAGGTCTTAATCCACAATTCGGGCTCAACAGCGACCATTCTTGACAGCAACACAATTTTTTGTTTTGCGCATGCGCATTATCAATTAAGTTGCTAAAGAGAGCGCGTGGCCTTCAATCAGCTATTAAAAACTTTAAAAACTTCACGCGAGTACGATCTTCACACGCTTTTCACGCATAGTCTCTGGTTGTAACCGCCTACTTCATGCTTGCTCGTGCTTTTGATTGTATGTAAACATAACATACAGTACTATTCAAGTTCCAATTTATCCTTGACTTTTCTGATTTTGAGCATTCACAAAATTAGTGGAGATGGTGCAATTTGGACTATTTAATATCATGTTCATCTGATTTAGGATAATTTTTGTGTCAGCATATTTATAATATTTTATAACATTGAGGCATGTAAAACAAATCATGGTATCTGGTTATCATTCAAACACTATATTGCCAGTTTGGGAGATAGATTGGGAGAATATTGTGTTGTGATTTTGTTGAATTCAGAGTCCACTGCGGTTCAATTGAGAGTCCGAGTCCAGCATGTCTGAGTCTGCGGCGAATCCGATTCCATGGCATGGGGCCCCGGGTTCGGTCCATGGGGACCCGAGTCAGTCCACCGAGCATGAGTCAAGTCTGAGTTCTCGGACTCGCCAATTGAGTCCGGACAGTCCTGCTGTTCTAAAACTCCACATCGTAGTGCGTCACGCCCCCGTCTCACGCGTCAAATCTGCAACGATTGCGTCAAAATCGTGTCATACAGATTAGAAGAAACACTGAGCGGAATGTTCCAGACCACCAGAAGTCATGTCACAAGAAAATGAAGACCGAAAAAAATACAGTGGGGCTATCTACACAGGGCACCAGATCCGACATCAATGCATGTGGTACTTCCAAGATACAGATGTTTGTGAACGTGCGTGGGACTGTCTGCACGATGCACATTTTCATGCCTTTACAGCATGATTGTTGCGACAAATCAAATCTATCACGTAAGTGCTTGCACGTCAGGGCGTAATTGAATCGCGCGTTATTAGGCGTGACACTGTGTGATGCAATAGAAACCACGATAGAAGCGGGTTCATATCAAAACTCCTATATTCGATCCAAGGTTTGAGGGTGACGTCACTGTGCGTGTTAGGTTTTGCACCCTAGAAACGCACGCGCGGGCCTTTCCATTGTCAAACACGCAAGTGAATAAAGGTGGCACATTCGAAATGCTAAAGCGAATCAGAGTGACGTCATTACGTATACGTCACCCTCAAATGACTCAAGAACGGAACAGAGTGATACGCTGTGGGCCGGCTGTGCAGTGTGCAGTAAACACGATACTCCTATGTATGTAAATTACACATGCAGGCCACTGGCCAAATTGATCCGCTCGTGTAGAGAGCCCCAGTAAGGATGTGTGAGCATATAGGCATTTTTGACAGAAAACACTGGCTCAGGGTATATGGTACTACTATGAACTAGTAAGTAGCCTATGGTTACAATCCACGACAATACACAATACGGACATCAAAATCTCAGTGTATGCCAAGCATAGCCAGCGTGGTTCAAATACAAAATCGCAACTCCCGGCTCGGGATCGGCACTGGTGACGAGCTAAATATACTATTTTTTTGTCCATCTCTTAACAAAACATCCACTACGCTACTTTCACTCTTCCATGCAACAACTAATTGTGGTCTGCTGACGACGGAAGAGATGAAGGCAAAGGCCAAATTGAACTAAAAAATTTCTTTAATCCAACATATTTGTTGGATTGAGAAGAAGTTGCTAAAATAGCGTTTTCTAGCATATGACAAAGGTGTAGAGGTTCTGTGTGGTAGATGAAATGTATTTAATATGGCCAAGTGAGTCGATCTTAGCGGATAAATGTGGCCATTGGTCTAACGTATATTTCGCAACTTCTAAATCCGAATTCAGTAACGAAACATTAATGACCTTCGCCGCCTGGAAATCATCAATATAAGTGGGATGGGGAGCTAAAAGCTGTTGCAATTATGGCAATTGTACCAAGCTATGAAGCCTCAAACTCATTGTTTGGCCAAATACCGTTACCATCAGAAGGTCGTAACTCAGAGTAAGGCGTCATGTCGTAAACAAAGTGTGCCACCATGAGATGTGGTGAAGTGTTATTTTGCTATAGGCAATAGGAAGTAGACTTGAGTTAGGATTCATGGTTTTCAGAATCTGTAGGTGTTAACAGATTTTTTTGGTACCCAAAACCCAAAACACCAAAAAAGTGAGTTACGTCAGTCTGTTTGTCAACCCTCGATTTTATTTAAATTCTGGACCTAATAGTAAGAGGTGATTCATGCCTAAGTGCGCCTTAATAAGTTTGTTTGAGAGAGGAGTATGATACTATGATTCTAGAAAAAATATAACCATCAGTCTCACGAATATTCTCGATATTCTCGGATTCAGGGAATTCGCATTAGGTTTGGAACAGGTTTGGTCTATTTTTTGACAAGAAATTATTTAAACACAGAAGTTAATAGTTGTGAATGGTAAAAATATTTTTCAAATTAGACACTTTAAATTAAAAGATGTGGGAATGGGAAAGGGTTGTCGTTGTAGAAAAGATCGATTTTAATTAAATATTTAAAAAAAGAAAAAACCTAAAAAATTAAATAAAAAATTAATCAATTTGTTTAAATCTTAAACAACTATGCACAGTGGTCGCACAGTATTAGATGTTTAATTAAGGAAAATGGCTCACAGGGTCTCATTTAAATTATCTGCCCCATAAGTTTTAATAGCATTTCAACCACATCAACAGTATCACAAATCTAACATATATACTAGTATTTAACACTTGTACTAACAGGAACTGATATCACATGCATATCGTTAATACCACAGACGTAGCAGAACACGAAGCAAACAGGACTAGACATTATCCAATGGGATTTGACTTCCGTCCTTCTGTTGGACAAATGACCTCAGCGGACTCTGCCCTCTCTCTCCATTTTTGTCTCTGTCTCTCAGCGCTCAGCTTTCTCTCCTACAACCGGTTCCCATGGGTTCCAGGATTTTTAAGTAATACTAATACGTTGCCATTAGGCATGTAAATCTGCCCATGCAGAATGACATTGTTATATTAACGATCTATATGCGTTGTATTGCTTTTAGTTAACACAAATGGATATTTGATCCGGATATTTGCTGAAGCAAATGTAAAGGAAACACTTCCTCAAGACTGGGCGTATTTAGCCTTATTAATTACGCTCATTCTGATTCCAAATATAACAATAAATGTTTACGTTAAAAATCAAGGGACCATATCAACATCAAACGCGGTTCCCACCAACAAATGGTAAAAAGGACATCGTAGACGAGCAAGAATGGCAATAGTTCCTCACAGTTAACGTGATATGACGAACGAACTTTCAATCAAACTACTGCTGGGAACAAATTTACAATGAAATATATTGCAATTGCCAAATGCAATGCTGTGAGAAATTTTGATTTCTCGTCTTAAGTTGGTATGATTGTTCGTGTAAGACTATCGACATTGAACATTGAACGGGAACTTAAAATTCAACATTTTACGATAGTGGATCTACGCACAGACTACTACACCGTCACAAAAGGAAGAGGGAGAACAGAGAAGTAGAGGGAGCGAAAGATAGAGAGAGAGGGAGCACGAGAGAGAGAGAGAGGGTTTCCCACCACTCCACCAAAAAAGGTTCGAATGCGTATGTTAATGTTTACTTACAAACATGTCAACGATTGGCCATTCAAAAAAAAACAAAACCCCCATTTTAACGTTACAACTCGCTCTTGTAGGGCATATGATAAAAAACATCTTAACCGACTGCAAGTCTGCCAAATAATGTGCGCGTTTTATTTGAAGCAACCTAGCGTACTCATGCCTCACCTTTCTACAGGCTCTCCATTGGTTATCAATTAAGAAGAGGATCAATTCAAGGTCATCGTTCAGGCATTCAAAGCTTTTCACATTCTTAGTCTCCGGGAGATCTGTTTCTTATTTTCAATCACGTGTCAACAAGAGTTAGATACAGTCTCCGTTCCAGATTTGGCCATTACATTTGAGGTCCCTCGTTCCAAAAAGCAAGCGGGCGATCGTGCCTTTTTCGGTGACAGGCCTCACCTTTGGAATGACCTGCCGAGTAGTGTCCGCTAAACTTGTCATCTTGACAGTTTAAAAAAACAGTCCCTGTATCTTTTTCTTTGATTTTTCCTTTTTTAAGCGCCTTGTGCACATGTAAAAAGGCGCAGATCGTCTTATTATTATTATATTTTTATTATATTATCATTATTATTATTATTATTATTATTTTACTGTGAGAAATTATAAGCCCTGAAAAATTTATTTGAGGTCATTGTATTTCACAGAGATGGGATTTTTTTCTGTCTTCCTAAATAACAATGTCGGATCTTTAAATTACATGTTCAAAAATCAAAGGCAGAGTTGCAATATACGTTGAAATAAAATCACATCAAACGGCACATATGGTTATTGCCTTCGTCCTTTACATTAAGAATAGAAAATGCTAATTGACTTTTCACTCCTAAGAAAACATCTTCAGCGAAGTTTTTTAATTTGGTTAAAACCTAATATAATTATGTCAAGATATCAAGAAATTTCTGCCATGCCAAGAAAACCTCTTAGCCTCAGTGTCATTGAGTACAGCATTTTCATGGCATTAAATCCAGGCCCATCGTTATAATTTACTTAATGAGACGAAAAAAATCATCCGATTAAAAAAAAATTTCATTGGATGAAAAATCGTCCAGTTAAAAATTTGTTCTATTTGATTGAAAATGAATATAATGCAAGAAAAAAAATCAATGACAAAATCGCAGTGTTGGCTGTTTTTTTACCGAAATGTGTGCATGTATTTATGTTCTAAATGTGCTTTTATAGGTCCTACTTTGATTTTGGGAAGTGTGACACAAACAGTTACCCGTTGTATTAAGCAGTGCCCCTGCAAAGAAATTCCTACTGTTCTTAACGTTAAATGGTATGCTCACAACCAAATAAAATAAAACGATCCAATGGTGTTTTTAGACTTTGAGGACTATGCATTAGAGTTGATAATGAATGTTAGTGCAATTTTTAACAACCATCAGTCAATTATTCGTCATCGTATTAGCTGTGTTACGTGAGCAGCGGAATGGCTCGGGGAATTATGTTAGAGTGCTGTCTTCTAAGAAACATTACTAACAAGAACGGAAATTGGACGATAGAACATTAGGGCATGCGTGTAGAACCTGCTTAATGGTATGGCTGATTGCGAGGAACAATTTAAATTATCTCAGGAGTTGTCGAAATTATGAATAAATAAAGGTGTACGTTTATTAAATATAAAGAAAGCTGTTCAGGGACTAAGTTCAGGGACTAAGGTTATTCAAGTATTCTTGCACGGGAGTTATCTGTAGTGATAATATTTGAGTCAAATAAAAACAATATCGACAAGACATATTCGTGTAAAGGTTGATTTCGCGATTTAGGGCCTTTTGTTTATTTGATAACCCTGCCGAAAAGTTTAATTCCCAAATTCCATTTGATTAATAAAGTGATTCTGATCTTGTGTTTTGGGGTTAGGGTCAATCTTGCATCACAATGTCCCAGCACGGGTGGTAATGTTAGAAACTATAAAATTTGCGAATTTATTGAAGATTTGCGGTCAGTTTAGACACACGTCCAATACTTACTAAGGCCAACTTTCACTTGACATTATTTCAACTTATTGATGGTAAACCGCAACGAGTCAAAGGATCACGCAATACCGCCTTTTAGAGCCAACAGTGTAGAATGTTCCTTCCCTTCCCCTCTTCCTACACGCTGTATGGCCAGGGCATTAAGACAGTTTTTTTGCTGACATGTGAACTTATACTTGTCATTCCTGACGTACTTCTAGGCATTTTTGGTAGGAATGGAAAGAAAAGTATGACGATAGCTATCCCTTGTCACCAAAATCAGTGTCTATGGTATTCCTATGTTGTACTAGACATGTCGGTACTTCCCTCCGTTATTTTCTCTATTGTAAAATCCCAATACACGAAGTGTCATTTTTTAATTCGTCAATCAACTTTAACATGACGTCAGGGAAGAAGAATTTAAAACTGTGTGGTATTTTTTTTTGCACCTTACATGTGTAAACGTTGCAGAGTACATTTTATATTTTCGTAACAGGATGAAGAGCATAACTTTTTCCAGAAAAAAATGTACTTTGTCGGGTGGGGGGACTTATTAATTTTGACCTGTATCTTTCTAAAATACTGTATTTTTCGCGGAGCAAATATAGTCGGATCTTTTTATGAACTATTGCAATAACTACCAAGGTAAAGAATTCGCAAAAATTAAAAATATATATATATAATATAAATATATATATATATATATATATATATAATATATAGCTATATATATATATAGGTTTTCCCTCCTCCCTTCCTCCCTTTAGTTTCATAGTTCATTTTCCATATTTCCATATCTGTTTAAGTGAGTTTTGGGTCACCAAAACTGAAAGGGTGATTTATTTAAAACAATTTCATCTTTGGTCAATTAAATTAAACTTGTAATCATGAAATTCACTTTATTATCACACATTTCGTCGTCCTAATAAACCGGGGGCTGTTTGCATAGTTTGATACAAGTGAAACAAGCCTCTGTATAATATTTGTCTAATCTCTTCTCGTGTTGTATCACTTACTTGATCCTCGCGTGCCTTGAATTGAGTTTCGCTTTGTATAGATTCTGCTATAGAATTGCATATAGGCCCACTTCTTTCTTGTCATATATATCAACGATTAATACGGGGAGTTTTATTTAACCTATATTTATTCACACTATAAACTGGCTCCATTAATATTCTGTAAGTGTTTAGAAGGACGTTATTGTAATAACAATCAATATTTTATTGCATCTTACATACAAAATTAAAAATGAATGCCGTTGTCATCATCGCTGTTAGAACACTTCTTAGAACAGTCCCATAGAGCAACAGTTACCAGGAAATGAGTCCATCAATTAAACACTTCTGGAGTCAAGACCGTTCCCTGATAAAGTATGAATCCCCCCGGTATTATGTTACGATTATTCTTAAGGTACAGCGAACCGAGAATTATGATGTTAATGTTTATTCGTATTCTCCCTCAATATTCAATAATGTTACCGGTGTGAAAGCAGCTATAGATCCATGCGGAGCCATAGTCCGGGCTCCATAGACGATAACGGAATTAGGCGTGAAACTAATGTTGCGTGATGAAGTCAATTGAATTGAGTGCCCTATTCCTTACCGTTGTAGGCCGGAATGTAAGTACCGCAGAACGATAATTACTTCTACCACCGAATTAAGTTATACCATCATGTATCCAATGACAGGTTCCCAAGAAATGCAAATAGAATTGATATGGTTTGTGTAAAGTTAAAGAGGACAAGGCAAGCTTAATGATTGGGTTTATGATGAACATTAGTGAAACTATTGATTTTTCAGAGAGTAATAGAAAATTCCAGGTGACTGGTTTGAATCAATTCATGACACTGACTGAAAATCAGTAGTTTCACTAATGATGTCACTGGTAGTGTATTCTTTTTTCTGGGCCATGTTTATTGGAATGGAATGTCCCACGTGTAACGATTTCTAGTAGGGGCTATCATTCTTATTTCCTGGGCCTTTAAAACGCAAATGTGGTAAGTGCGGAATCAAAATGATAACCCTTGTTACTTGGGTGTGTATGAAATAGCCGAAAGAATAGCGTAGGCGGAATATCTCGTCACCTATGGCAACGCTCGCACGTATCAACTCATGGCGAGTTTCCCCGCGCACGTTCGAGTTTCACGCGCTGTGTATCGAGTTTTTTCTCGCCATATGTCGAGTGTGAAGCGTTATATGTCGAGTTTTACAGCTCTAATCTGTCCAGTTTTGCCCTCTATACATCAGTTGTGCTCTCAATACTTGGGTGGAGGATTGACATAAAATCAGTGTCAGTTTTTACGCTCCACGTATTCAATCATAGCTGAGTTTTCCCGCGTCATCATGTCGAGTTTCACGCGCGCGATGTGTATCGAGTTTTCCCCCCCATATGTCGAGTGTGCAGCGTTATATGTCGATTTACAGCGCTATATGTCCATTTTGCCCTCTAATACAAATCCGAGTTTTGCGCTCCATATGGTGAGTTTGACATAAATCATGGTCCTGTTTTCAAAATCTCGACATATTTTTTTTCTCAACATGAAGAAAACCTCGACATGATTTTTTGGTGTATGTGTAAAAAATCATGTCGAGTGTGCTCTCATGTTGAGGAAAAAATCATGTCGAGTTTGCTCATGTTGCGAAGAAAAAAATCATTTCCAGGTCAACATGTTTGAAAAAAAATCATTGTCCCATTTTTTTAAAATTCGCATGATTTATTTTGGACATGATTTAATTCTGGCATGATTTATGAAACGCGGCACATAGAGTTCACGACTCTGGATAAGGCAGCTGCTGTAAACTGACATAACGGGGTAAACTCATATAAACAGCTCGGGACACTCGCCATAATTTGATACGTGGAGCGTGCCATAACGCAAACAGAGACGCAGTGATTGAAAACGTTAGACGCGGCGTGACATTTGCATTTGTTCTAAAAACGGCCGAGCTGATAATCAAGCCGAATAATATGCTCCTAATTAGATCTTACCAAGCATAGCAAACATATTCTCATCCACCTAAACTATATAGTCAACGTTATCATTTTGAACTGAAAACCGCATGAAAATCCAATACTCCTAACTTTTAGCGCACAATTTTATTTTCGCCTATTTTTCTGTTTTGCTGACTCGCAAACTTTATGACGTATTGTGACGCCATTATGTTGGTACTTAATTTCATATTATCATGGAAATAAAGAGGAGGACAATAGCATTGATGTCAAAATCACTAAGGCATTTGGTGTTCTGTGCTTATGAATTTCCGAGGGGGGAGCTATATTTTCATGGTATGAAGTCCTGAAAAGATCATGTCCAACAGTCGCTGAAACAATGGTAAGAAGGGGCCATTTCAAATGATAAACAAAGAGAGTCTCAATCGAAATGGAATCTAAAATTCCAATACCTCGCGGTCCCAATCTAAATGTCTTGAGGCAATTGAACATTGAAAATGACAACAATTGTGGCGAAGTCATGGCTTCATGTCTTTACCCACCAGGTCAGTTGTCTTTTGTCCTTCGTTGGCTTCCTTCTGACACTATGGCCAACAAAGTAAATTTCTGCGATGGAACATTCAGACCTCCGCTGTTTATTCTCTTCCCTATGCAGTGAACCGAACCCCCACCAGTTTTTTCAGGTGCTCATGTGGCCCCTTGAATGTTTCCAAATCAGGAATGTTAACTTGGCGACATGATGTGTTCTGTTGGATCTTCCCGATTTTTGCAAGAACTTTCATGAAGACGTAACTATTTATGCCTATATTCCATGGCCTCCAAACTACAAACAATCCCCCCCCCCAGTTCCTCTAACTTCTGCAAGACCGGATATTGTAATCATCAACCGCGTTGCTAGTCACCGCTAGTTTAACGGTCCCCAACAAAGCAGAAAATGCTAAGGAAGGAACGTTTGCAAGACAAACTATCCACAGCTTATTCAATAACTCGATGCCCAGTGTTGAGTAGTCCATCATTCAAGACCTCCTCTGTAAAACTGCCATAACCGTTCTCAGTTTAATTTTTCAGTAAGGCGTAGATATACAATCTTTGTTCTCTCCTCGCTTACATTTTATTAATCACGGGCAGTCATAACTAACCCATAGCTCTAGTTGTCTGTAAGTTTCTCATCATGCTGCCCCCCAGAGTGGTTGGGCTAATTTTTTTCTTGCTCAAATTCAGTTATTGTACGGTCATTATGTGTTTTTAACAAACACCAAATTTTTTGTTCATGTTATGAGCTCTGATGGTCAATGAAGCGTTTTGATGTTTTATCTATGTTTGTATTCTTTGCTCTTGTCTATGTTTGTTGGGAGCGGGTGGTTGTTATGTGGTTTTTTTTTATATGTGTGTGAGTGAGTGAGTGTTTCTGCCTAGCCTGTGTGTATATTTATGTGTGGTGGTGTGGGTATCTTTGGTGTGTTTGTGTGTGTGTTTATATATTAAATTATAAACAGTTTAAATAATAATTGTAATTAATTTCCTTGCCTGGTCATTGCTGGTCATGGTAAGCATTTTGTCCTAGTTTTAAAAATACTATACTAAATGTTTTTATACTTGTTATATGTTTATTGACCTATAGCTTCGCTGTGATTATGAAAAGCGTTTGAAATGAGTATGTTTTGGAATACCTTTTGTGTGTGTGCAAATTTAATAACAAATTTTGCGCGCAGCTCCAATCAATACCGTTTACTTATACCCATGATGATGAAATCCCGGCATGCTATGCAAAGCACAGCTTTGATCTTGAGGGTATATTTGGTATTGGGAGAACATAACAAATATTTTTATCCTACGTACCACAGATGTCATGGAATTTGTTACTGCTTAATTCAATCGGGTTGTTCAGGCACATGGATAAAACCTTATAACAGACAACAGGGTACATGGCAGTAAATATACACAGCAATGCAACATAAAATCTTAATTTCTTTATAGTAAACCGTATTTCTAAGAAACTACGCAATGTTTCGGTCAGTTATGGTTAATATTTATCAGTTCAGGCTTTCTTCATCTTCTCTTTCATCATTTTTTTCTTTCCAATCTTCACTAATCTTTCTTTCACTAATCTTTCTTTCTCCTTTCACCTTTCCATCTTTTTCATATTTAATTCTTTTTCTCATTTCTTTCACAATTTCTTTCTTCATTTTTGCTTTATCTTTCTTTTTAACCTACCTTTCTTTCTTTTCCCCCTCCTCCATCCAATCTTTCCATCTTCTTGATTTTCAAAATCCATATCTCAGCACCCACACATCTGATTCACAATCAACAAACACCCAGCTGTATCTTGTGCATAGAGCTTTCCAAAAATTACACACTCCGACTTTAACCAGTCGCAACGCTCCTATTTACACATTTGGTGCCAAGCGGCGTGTCTATTTTTACCATGCGTTTCCAATGGGGCGTTGGAAGGTGCTTCGAACACTTGTAGTAGGGTTTTCAAAATTAAGTCCCCATTCTAGAAGTTTGGGGAAGAAGGTTTGAAGGGTTTTCTTTTACTTTCAAAGGTTCGAACAAACAAGTTTTTTGGGTCCCATACCTGTGGGAAATGTGGTGAACTCTCCTAGAGGGCGTTTTTCAAAAATGGCACTCCACCAAATTTTGCAGAAAATGGCATATTAGCTAAAACAGCTATCTAAGAGTTAATATGAAATCAATTTTGGGGTATTTTCTTAATGCTAATTATTCGTATAATGCTATTCCAATAATTAGAAATTTATGATAAGTACCCTTAAACAAGATGGGCGCTGTTTTCAAACTGGCTGCCTAAATTCCGTATAAATAGCTTTTTTGGGACGTATCATTAATTCTTATTGAATCGATATAAATCAAAGGGAAGTATGTTTTGAAGGTATTTGTTTTACATTTTCAAGGATGCGACAAATTATTTGGTCCACAAACACCTCGGGAAAATGTGGGGAACTCTCCTCTCGCTATAGGGCGTTTTTCAAAATGGCTGCCAAAATTCCAGAAATGGGTATATTTAAGCTAGAAACGGCTATCTGAGAATCCAAATGAAATCAATTTTGGGGTATTTCGTAATGCTCCTATTATATAATTATATTTAAATAATTAGGATTAATGATATGTACCTTTAGGGGCGCTTTTTCAAATGGCCTCCAAAATTTTCCAGTAACTTGCATATTAAGGGCTAAAAAACGTGCGATCTAAGAGTCCAAATGAAATCAAATTTCAGTGTTTCTTAATGCTATTTTATTGTATTATGCTATTCCAATAATTGAAATAATACTGTAAGCGGGTGGCTCTTCAAAATGGCTGCCAAATTTCCATTAATATATCTTTTGGGGGGGGCTGTTTCAATTATTATCATTCAAATGTCTAAACAAAGATTTTAAATTATGTTTTGTTTATATTTTCAAAGATGCTGAACAAGATTTTTTATGTCCCACATCCTGGGAACATGTAGATACCTCTAAAATGGCCGCAAAATTCCAGAAATATGAGGCATTTAGAGCTTAAAAACAGCTATCTAAGAGTAAAACAAGTGCTATCAATTATTTCCAAATCAGGCATAAATCAAAGTGCAGATGTTTGAAGGTATCTTTATATTTTCAAGGATGCTGAAGAAGATTGTTTTGGTCCAACCTCTTAGAAATGTGGGGAAATCTCGAAAGAGGGCGTTTTTCAAAATGGCTGCCAATTTCCAAAACCGCAATTTAAGTAGTATAACGCTAGCTGAGATCCAAATGAATCATTTTGGGGTGGGTTCATATGCATTTATGATTATGTCCCTAGAGTGGAGCTTTTCAAAATGGCTGCCAAAATTCCAGAAAATTACATATTAAAGATAAAAACAGCCATCTAAGTTTCAAAATTCATTTTGGATGTCTTATTGATAATTATTGTATTCCGCTATTCTAGCAATTGAATTATATGATAAGTAACCACTGGCGGTTTTTTATTTCAAAATGGCAACAAAATTCCCTTAAAAGCCTTTTTGTGGGCTCGTTTATCAATGCATTAATTGACCAATACAAGTATAAATCAAGTGAAGATATTAGGTATTCGTTTATATTTTTCACGGATGCTCGATTTTTTATGCCACTTCTATAAAATGTGGGGAATCATCTCGCTAGAGGGCCATTTTTTTCAAATGTCCACAAAACTTACAGAAATGGGCTTAATATCTAAATATAGCCATCTAAGAGTAAACATGGTATCAACTTTTGAGGTATTTTTCTTAATTATATTCTATTTGTTGGTATAATTTAGGAGTGTCTTTTTTCAAAATGGCTGACAAAATTTAATGTCTTTTTTCTACTTTCAGAATTTACATATAGTAACATTTATAATAAATTCGGGTTCACCCCCCTTAATCATATTTGGATTTTCGGCCTAATTGAAGGGAGCTAAATTTCTATAGTATTAAGATTAGACCGTCAGCCCAGAAGGTTTTTTGGTTAGACGAACTAGATACCAATAGCCGAATACGGGAAAATTCAGAGAAAAATATAACTTTTGCAAATATACAGTCTGCCGGAACCCGTTGTTTGCGTGTATCCCCAAGAGAGGGGTTAAGTTACTATGGGGGGTCAATGTTTGAACTGCTCGAAATCTAATGAAATATAGCTCAAATTATTCCTTAGGTTACCAGGAGTAAGAAAGTCAATGGGTCACAAATGTGTGTGTTTGGCTTCCTTTCTGAAATTTTCCTGTGTTCAGATTTTGGTATCTCGTTCGTTTGACAAACCCTTCTGGGCTGATGCTCATAGTTGCCCTACTTCAGCGATTATTGCTAAAATATTTCATAATTTTATGTATTACATAATCTACCGGTCCTAGTATTTAAAATCTGAAATGTAAAAAAAAACAACCTTGATATGACATTTGACAGCCATTTTGAGAAAAAGCGCCCTCTAGGGGCACTTATTATAACTCCTCAGGATTGATGAAATCGCATACACAAAAATTGCATTAACAAACAACCACAAAATGATGTATTTTTATTCTCAGATTCTCAGCTGTTAAAACTTTAATATGTGGTTTTCTGAAGTTTGGCAGCCATTGTGAAAACGCCCTCTATAGAGATTTCCCCAAATTTCTCAGAGGTTCAACCAAAAAATCGGTTTCAGCATCCCTTGAAAATATAAAAAATATCTTTCAAAAACATCTACACTTTGATTATTTGATGTCATATTAATTGATATCATTTTTTTACTGTTAGATAGCTGTTTTAACTGTCATTTCTGGAATTTTGGCGGCCATTGAGGAAAGTATCCACATGTCCCAAATGTTGGACCCCTAAAAAAATCTTGTCAGCATCTTGAAATAATAAAAAAAAAAAAAATAAAATCTAACTGTGCTTTATAGTTGATTGATAATAATTGAAACAGCCCAAAACGATTTTATTATATGGATTTTGGCAGCCATTTTGAAAAAAAAGCGCCCTCTAGGGGTACTTATCATTACCTTCTAATATTTGGAATAGCATAATGCAATAAACTAGGGCATTAAGAATACCGAATTTGATTAATTAGATTGCTGTTTTTAGCTTTTTAATATTGCAATTTTCTGGAAGTTTGCGGCGGCCTATTTGAAAAAACGACCCCTAGCGAGAGTCCCCACATTTCCCAGGAAGAGGTTGGAACCCAAAATAATCTTGTTCAGAATTCTTGAAAATGTAAAAATACCTTCAAACATTCTCATTTTTTAATTTGATCCAATATAATTACTTTGATAACGGTCCCAAAAAGCATATTTACGAATTTTGGCAGCCATTTTGAAAAAGCGCCCTCTACAGGTACTTATCATAATTTCTAATTATGGAAATAGCATAATACAATAACTAGCAATTAAACAAACTCTGAAATTTGATTTAATTTGGACTCTTAGATCGTTTGTTTTTAGCCTCCTTAATATGCCATTTTTGGAATTTGTGTGGCATTTTGAAAAAGCGCCCTCTAAAGGTACCTATCTTAAATCCTAATTATTTACATATCATTAAATAGAGAGCATTCAGAAATACCCCAAAATGATTTCTTTGGATTCTCAGATAGCCGTTTTTCTAGCCTTAAGATACCATTTTATGGAATTTTTGGCGGCCATTTTGGAAAAACGCCCTCTAGCGAGAGGTCCCCACATTTCCCAGCGGTGTTTTGGACCAAATAATCTTGTTCAGTATCCTTGAAAAGGTTAAAAGAACTACCTTCACACATGTCACATTCGATTTATACTGTATTCAATAATAATTAATTGATAACGGTCCAAAAATGATTATGATACGAATTTTGCAGCCATTTTGAAAAAGCGCCTACGGGTAATTATCATAAATTCTAATTATTGGAATCGCATTGCACAATTTAGCATTAAGAAATCCCACAAAATTGATTTCCATATTAACTATTAGAAGCTCGTTTTAGCTTTAATATGCCATTTTCTGGAAATCTGGAAATTTTGGCGGCCATTTTAAAAAAAACGCCCTCTAGAGAGGAGTTCCCCACATTTCCCAGAGGTTGTGCTGGACAAAAAAATCTTGTTCAGCACCCTTGAAAGTACAAAAAAACACCTTCAAACCTTCTTCCCAAACTTCTAGAATAGGGCCTTTAAGTTTTGCAACCTACGTATTGCTCATTTTGTGAATGACTATAAGGATCTCACGCGATAGGCTACACCTAGCATCTTATTTTCGAATTCCGTTTAAGAATGTTTAGAGGGAAGATATGCTGCAACAAATATTTGACCCGGGGGGCACTTGTAATCAAAGGTGGATATGATGTGCGTGAACATGGACTTCAAAATGCCCTATAAGCGAAGGGCCAAATCAAAATATCATGTTAGATTATGTACCGCCAGATCACTACAAAATAAGCACACCTGATTTTTTGGTAGTTTTTATTATAATACACAATATTCAGAGGTGTGCTAATAAATTTTATTTGCGGTCACCTCGAAATCCCAAGATGGCGGCCAAATGGCTGCCGGATTTGGCTAACGACAGTACTTTTTCGAGGTAATGTCCCTATGTGAGGTAGGATAGAACAGCCTGCCATTACGAAACCAACTGGTAATTGGGTGGAGGAGGGGGTGCCCACGGGGCGGAAGACGCAGAACTGCGCTCTGGAGGGGCGAGCCCCTTAAGGACGGGCATGGTGGTGGGCTGGTATCTCCCCTCTCCCTGCCGTGTATTGGGCTTCACTTGTTGTTGGGTCTACTCTGTTACCTGATGGCTATCCGCTTTGATGCGCCATTCTCAAGTCACCTTCTTCTCCCCGCTCCCGTTAATTTTTTTTTTATTTCCCTTTTTCCTCACATAGAAAAATACCGTTTTGGTGTCCCAAAAAGGCATATGATTGCCATTTTTTTTTTTTCTTCAAAAAAATGATGCGGCGTACTGAAATACATTTTCCCCCATATATCAAATTGGTCTTCTAGATCTGGATCCGACTCTCATCAGGAATTTGCCCTCCTATAATATGCATTTTGTGTGTGAAAAGCACAGATCCATAGCAATTTTGTAACCAAGCCTTGAACGTTGGTAGTGTCTAAGAATTAACGGGGTCTTAATCACAAAAATGCCCATTATTTGCAACATTTTTCTTAAACCCATAGCAAATGTTTGCGATGACAGAAATATACGAAAGCCACCCTCTCCCATTTGCAGTAACATTTTTGGGTTGGATCACCTAACTATAATAAATGCTTGATTTCATTTGCTGCCATGGCCTACTCCTGATTATTTTATTTATTTTCTGGGATAACCTCTAATCCCAAAATCCACAATGGGCCGCTGGTTTTCACACAAATTAACTTGTAAGGACTCTATATTGAGGAAAACCTCCATGCAGCATTGGTTAGTCATTTTAAATCAAAACAAATTTTCGACTGAGTTTTCATTCAACTTCATATTTACATAGCTCTTTATAGAACCTCTACATAAGCAACTGCGTGTAGCACAGTGTTCAACACACCGCTGCAGTTGTCCATTTCAAATATGTAATTTTGCCAGAACGTGTGATAAACTATATTTGAAGTTGCCATTATTGCCCAGACTTCTTTCAATATACACCAAGATGAACCAGTCATTTTGTCGTTTGCCTGCCTCAGCTCTGTATTGTTCTTCCCCCTATATGCAAAGAATACACAGTATAAATATCTGCATTAATAGACTGGTTCTTGCACTCCTTTGGAGTAGTTGGCAAATCCCTGTTTCGCGCACCGGGGCGACATTATTGGTGGGGCATCGGTATTGCAAGCCGCAACAATTCATCCAAAAGACCCGGGGGGAACGCCATCTTGGAAGTGACACGTAGGTAAGCCTGTTAAGACCCCTTTTTTTCAGCATCGTTGTAACCCAACGCAACTTTGGAAATTTCACCCCAAAACCCCCAAACTATTTTTTTTAAATGAATACTTACTGTCACCCAAAGACCCCTATTTTGGGGCAAATTTTGAAAATGTTTTTACCAAATATTTGCAAAAATCTCACCCAAAGACCCACTTTTTTTGAAAATTTTTTGCGAAAATCGTCCTCAAAAACCCCTATTTTTAGCAATTTGTCTGTCTGTCGCCTCAACAACCCTATTTTTTCAGCCTGTCCCATGCCCCTGGGCTTTGGAAGCGCGAGCCTTATACCCATATAATTTCCATATTGAGTGCCGCCCCCCCCCCCGTTCAAACAACAGATGAGTGGGCTGGCAGTACTCCCATCCAATCATTTTGAATTTCACTTGGGGCTGTTACAATCCATCCATGGTCCGTTGTGGAGATGGAAGGTCTTTGTGCTTGAGTGATACAGTGCCTATTATGATGTACGCGTGGGTATTTGGCCCTCAGTACCTTTTTACGTAAGTCACTCTGGCAAGGAAGAATTTGGTGGTCTGGATCCAGAGAGTTACATATTCTTATATAACTCTATGGGCTGGATCAAATCTCCAGAACTAACATGGTGGAACCGAAGATCATTGACCCGAAGTAAAGAGGCGGGGGACTGTAACTTCTGGACCCTGCATAAAAGGCATACAAAGCTTCAAGAATTTTGTATCATTCTCTAGTAGCCACAATACAACGCTTTCTCTCCGCCCTTGAAAGCAACACATACGCCTGTAAGGGAATGAGCCCTATTATAACCATTACATGCTGATTTCCAAGTTTGTTCCAATGGATGTGACATTGATGTAACAGTTCAGTCAATTTTCTGTCAGAATAGACATTTGCTTGAAATACCTACCAAGTCCCCAACGAGCTGATGCCAATCCATGGCGTCGGTATCCGGGAGGCGATATTTTTCTGTAGTTTAATTTGTGCAATTACACTATATGCTTGATAGATTACATACTCTAAGATCGACGGCACTTGCCCTTTGCCCTACTCATGTGCAGAGTCTCCTGCCCTGTATGGAAAGATCAACCCATGCGAAGAAGCTTGATCCAGCGTTTAATGCCTCCCGCCTGCTTATCACAGGATGCCTTCCTCCAACAACCCACGGAATAACTTGTACATCCTAGCAGGAATGCTCCACCATGACATCCGTCGTAGCGTAGCGAGCCATGCAAGAGCGTAGCTGCCAATATCCAATGTAAGCACCCTATGTCTTGACATATACCTTCTGCCAACCGTCTTAAATCCAGAGAGAGTTTCTTAAGCACAGTCCCACCTCTTTAAACAGTCTCTAAGAAGAAGTAGCCTTGTGGAAAGAAAGACTTGCCATCAACCCATTAACAATCAGCGTATTGAACCTGGTGATTCATCTCCCACCTGGAGCTGACTCCTCAATGGGCTGAATGGCGATGCCGCAATAGATTGAGAACCAGAACTAACTGGGCCGATCTAAGGTTTCCTTGCAGAAGTGGGCTATCTGGAAGCAGATCATGATACTACCTGTGGTTGTGGGACAGAATCACAGACAATGGAACACCTCTTTGTCCTGGCCCACTGGCTGGAGCAACAATGCACAAACAGATCTTGCGACTTCAGTGAAGCAGCCCAACGTTGTACCCATCTCTGGCTGGATCATATTTTGAGAACCACGGTTTGGACAACGATAAGAAAATAGAAGTAGATTACAAATTACTTACGGAAAACAACTTTGCATGTGGGATGGTATTACGACAACATCCGGCTAGTGTACCAGAAGTGAACCATAGTGTGCATGCAGATTATCTTCGATCATACAATTTCATCCAAAAAAGATTAACTCTGGAATTTTTCTTGGTGTACTCCATAGATGTGGATCACCATGTTGCAAATAATACACGTCACACGTCCATCTTAATCCTAGCATACTGAGTTCTTTTCCACTATTCAACTAAGGCTGACTCAGAGATTTTCCCTGAGGAGGGCGCCCTCAAGTTTCAAGCAATCGTGTTTTTTGCATTTACAAGAATGCCTTGTCCCATGTGAATAGCTTGGTCAGATTGAGTCCCTCATATCGAAAATCACACAACAACTTTGTTGTAAAATTCTGCCTCAAACTTTCGAATGAGCTTTTAGGTGACTATTTTTATTTTTCCAACTTGTCTATTTTGAAAATCCGTTATTCATTCCTTAAGAATTTGCTAAGACCTGACTTCTTGAAACCTTCCAATCTCTAGATCCTTTTATTAGTCTATTATCACTTGTTGTTGGGGCTAGCAATTATTGTGGAGAGGCTGTTTTCTACTGTCTACAATCCTGGACTCTCGTTTTTATTTGATTGTAGGGTATCGTATCACAACCACCCATGCACAATGTTGCGGATGCCATGGATGACCATTGTTTCAGTATGATTTTTCTTCTTGTCTCCGCCAATCACCAACTAGAATTAGTACAAATTTCACAGTCTAATTAATGCCAAAGCAATCCAAATAACAATTCAAGAGTTTTGGCTTGGTGTTTCCTATGGTGTTTGACCAACTTCCTCACCATGCATAAGCAAAGACTTTGATGTTGCAGGACACATCTTTTCTGTGATAGGGCAGTGGTCCGAGTGGAACTCAAAACTTTTATCGAGTTAACATAGTCCATTGCATATGACTGCGTATTTTTAAAAAGATTGCCAGTTTATGTACACCCCCCTCTTAATTGAGCACTTTTTTGGCTTGGTCATTGAAGCAATGCGTAGTGCAAGTTTTGGGCAATTTACGTAAAGCCTAGTCTGAGCTTGCATAGGTCTGGCTATTCTGCAAAGCACCATCAGGAGTAAGCCCTGTTTTCATGATTATCTCTAATTCTTCATGTTGATCAGTTCATCTGCAGAACATGCAGACTCTGTTTGACAAATTGGGGTGAGCGACATTTTTCCTTTCCTTTCTCATGGAATTCAACATTCATTTGCCCAATCTTCCAGGCCTGCTTACCAGAGCAAATAAATTAAATCATAATGAAACATGCCTCAAGGCATAACACAGAATGCATGGTGGATACAACCCCTACATATCATACAAAATGCTGATCGAGTCCATAATGGAATCAGTCGAAGGCGGCTCCCACGATAATTGCTAGCCCCAACAACGAGTTGACAAGAAGCAGCTTAAGAAATCTTCTAAGAAGAGCCAGAAAGTTCAAGGAGTCTGACAATTTTCTAATTAAGAGTGGAAAGATCACAAGTATGTTTAGGACCTATAGATAGACGTGATCTTTTTGCAACATCGGGATCCCCATGCTATGAATTTAAAAGCAATAAAACGGGTATGATTAAATGCCAAACAATTCCAGAGTTAACGTAAAAAGTTGGCGTAACCTTATCAAAGAACTAATCCTGCATGCCCACTTTGCTTCACTTTCAGTGACCCCGGCCTAGAGGTTGTGGTATTTTTCCCGAATACCGATGCCATGGTATGGGCATCAGCTGCTTGTGGCTGGGAGGACTTCAAGTCTATTTCTGACTCAACTGCATCTAGAACACGTACGTTACATCAATGTCACGGCCATTAGAACAAAGACTTTGAGAATCGCGTGTTATGTTCTTATAGGAGCTCATCCACTGACAGGCAGTGACAATATGGTCTGTTTTCGGAGCAGAGGGAAAGTTAGGCGATAGTGTGGTTACTAAAGATGATACCGCATTCTTTGAAGACCTTCCATCTCCACTTGAGCATGGATTGACTTGTACAGCGCGCCAGGTGGAAATTTCACACTTGATTGGATGGACAACTACCACAGAACCATCTGTTGTTTTGGGGATTACAATGTTGTTTTGGAATCAAATGCCGTTGCACTTCCCCATGGTGGTACAAGAAAATGACTGAAATGTACAGAGATTTTGCATCTTGTGTCCAAAGTTAGTGCAAGAATCAGCATATCAATGCAGCTATTTATCCCGAGAACGAGTCGATCATTAAAAATATGTCAAGAAACATTCACAGATATAAAAGTTGGACCAGATGCTATCTACTAAGATTACTTTAACTTAGTAGTATTCTTCACATCACTTTGGGAAGAAAAATACAGACGAGATAAGGACAAAATGAATCGGTTTTCATCATGTATGTATTTCATATATAAGCAATATTGTAGCCAACTTCAAAAATAGTTTTTTTAATCACAACCTTTTTGGCAAATTGCATATTTGAAAATGACAACTTGTAGAGTTAAGCCATGCTCAATCATTGTTAAGTAAAGTTACTATTTAAGAGCTATGTAAACATAGAGTCAATTTTTAAGTCGGATATACTAGCACCAGAGTTTACGTAGCTGAAATTATACATTCTTTACAAATTTAAAAAACAAAAACCTTAAAATTTAGTAAAGTATCAGTACTTGATCATTTAGACCTACATGTTTATATAGATTTGCTAAAACTGTGTTTTTGTGATTGGGTCACTTTTACTTTGGGCGTATAACTTTTTTACAGAATATTTTGTAAAGCTGGCCTTTTCACAGTGTGCATAGTTTATAGGGACAAAGTTCTACAAATTAATAATTACTCATGAATAATAATTTTATTGATGTAGAAAACCAATTCCTCTTGTCCTCCTTCCTTGATATCTTTATGGTAAAAAAACATCAAAAACTAAACTCACATTTTTGCTGCATAAAATTCTAAGTCTACTACCTTAAAACGCATCAAGCATGGTATGATCCTGTAGAAAGTTTGATTTTCTTTAAAATGACACAATCCAATCACATGCTGATTGAGGCTTTCTTCAACCCGTTACCTTAAAAACAAAAAACCTTGTTTTGTCGAAAAGCAGAGGTCCTTTTGGCCGCCACCGGAAAAAAATAATCAGCAAGGCCATTGCAGCAACTGAAAACAAACTTTTCTTATAGTTAGGTGATAAAAATCTGTCATATAGCATTTTATATGGTATTGACACACATCATTTGGTTCATTGTTTAGCGAAATGTGCCATATGTCGTTTTTTGTGATTAAGACCCAATTCAATTTTAGACCAATACCTTTTAAGTTAACTATCTATGATCCTGTGCTTTCACACAAATGCATATTATATGAGGGCAAATTCCTGAGAGTCTTGCTCTCATTATGAAGAACATTTTTGATATATGGGGGAACATGTATTTCAGTATGCATCATTTTTTGAAAAAATGGGCAAAATAGGCCTTTTTTGGCCCCAAACGGTATGTAGATAACAATAAAACACACAAAAGTGGTATCATCATGTAGATACTTAAATTATCTTCAATATGACACAAAAACAAGTGATTGGAGACTCACTCGCATTACCCCTCAAAATACTGTCGTTAGCCAAACGGCAGCCATTTTGGGCCGCCTCTTGGATTTCGAGGTGAACGCAACAAAATTTAATACGCACAAGACCTCTGATTATTGTGTATTATAATCATAAAAACTTACAAAAAATCAAGGTGATGTTTAGTTTGTAGTGATCTGGCAAGTAACTTCTTATTTTTGATATTGGCCCTCCATTCCTAACCACGTATTTTCACCGACTAAACAAAGCTAAAACATACCCTAAACAAGTTTTTTTTTTTTTTTTAAATGGGGTTTATATTATTTTGTTATGCAATATACCCTTTATTATCTGCTTTGCTTTACTCCCAAGTTCCGATTACAATAATTTTGGATGATTTGATCCCTGCTTATGAGATATATATTACAATTTCAGGGTTCATAAAAACATACCTTTTTTTTTCCATATTTTTTGCTGTTTTTTGACACCCTAAACGTTGTACGCGCGTACTCGCCTGTTGTAAAAAAATACCCCTTTTTTACGCGTTTTTTGTTCACAGCATATATCCACCTTGCATACAAGCCCCCGGGATATTTGAGTGTGAATGACATTTGGGATTAAGCATTATTTTGAAATTACTTGATGATTTCTGTAGAATGTGTTTGTTCGCTCGCCCACTCACACACACACGTTCAGTGCAGTAGATCGGTCATACCGATTACGTAATATGTAACTGAACTGCCTAATCCAGTGGTCCATTCGCAAAAGTAGTAACGTAATTGTACGTGTATGGTTGGGCCAACACCGCCAATACTTGGGTTTCAGATCCCCGATGGTTTTCGAAGTTAGCCAGCACCATTGGTGTTCGAGTAAGTGAGTTATTGTACGGGAATTAACCCATTTTACGTTGGCCAACGCAATAACTCACGTACTCGAACACCAATGTTGATTGGCTAACTTCGAACCCGGGTAATGAACCCAAGTATTGGCGGTGTTGGCCCAACCATATACGTGAATACTAATTTACTCGTGCCTATGTCCTATACAGATACCTTTTCTGATATATATACTAGTTCCATAATGGATAAATCTGTTCCACTCAAGCATGACATAGTATGCACGTTGATTTACGAATGAGTTTCACGAACGGACCCCTGGTACCTTCATTTTTGCTTATGATTCACTAAAATGTTGTTTCCAAAAATTTCAGTTGATTCTAGAGATTTCTTATACTAAGGATAACTCCCGCCAACAGTTCAGATTGTTTAAAAATCTCATTTAAAGGTAAGTCGTGGGACAATGCTGAGAAAATATCCCTTTAAAATGCGACGTGTTTACACTAAATGGTGGTCAGGACCCTTTCGCCTGCCTTGGAGGCACTCAGGACATTAGAGATGAACCAGGAGTATCAGAACAGATTTATGGGAAGATTTATACCCGTCGAAATTATCCGGCGAAATCTGCGAAAGCTATAGCATGGTCATAAATTGCGCAAATAAATGCAATGTTTTAAACAGTTAACACATTGACAAAGCGTTTTTTTTTTACTTTAAAATGCCGATCACATCTATGCGGGCGAATGGTTTTGTTAGTTGTACATTGCGCATCTACTGACCGGAAGTGATGTTATCATGAAATCAGTAATTCAAGTAAAATTTTGCAGCTCTTTTTCAAAGAAGTGACTTTGTTTGTTCATATTTCAGTATCTTGGAGTCGCTTCAAGGGCCTAAGTGACTTGTCAAACTCCAACAAATTAGTGGAATTGGATTGGTTGATCCACTATTTTTTTCGGCAGAAATAATGGTTTAACAAGCTTATTCATTTAAAATATTAACAAAAGTGAATAAGGGGGTCCAGGTAGACCCAGGATTTAATGCTAAATTATTTTTGCCCAATATTTTATGTAATTGCCTAAATATCAGTTGCGTATATTTTGGTGGAAAAAATTCAAATCGGTCATGGCGTTTTATACTCAGTAGCATAAAAACGAATTTTGTGGGCGCTTCTCAAAATTTGTTTTGCCCGCTCTTGAGTAACTTTTTTTAAAAATATTATTTCAGCAATGTAATTCTATTGATGTCCTACTATTATGACAAATGTTATGGAAAAATCCTTCAGGAAAGTAGTTTATCTCTCCCTCTGTCTCTCTTTCTCTCTCTTTCTCTCTCTCTCTCTCCAAATTACTTACACATCCATGATGATATTTTAAACACAAGAGTGATTTTGTAAAGACACTTTCGATCAAATTCACTTTTCCATGCGCTCGTGACTATCATTTTAACGTTTAACCACAGGTCACGGTCTTACCACGGAGATAACAATTGATCTTCAAAAAGATTTTTAAAAAAAAATAGAGAAAGAGTTCCATTTTCAGCAGAATTGTTCAAATCGCGTGCATTGCCTATTCACGATCAACAAGCCAATTACTTGAATTTTCGTTCACGGGTGATAAACTAATAAGTGATCCGCTTGGGGAATTTCTTCGACACTACGTCTGACAGTCAAATGCATTATGAGTTTAGACTTTGTCCAGGGCGTTTCGGTAATGTCGCCAGAATATGTGTCAGGTGTTAAAATGCAAACACATCAAGCGCATTTATAACACTTGTTCGTCAAAATACTGGATATTATGTTTTCGATTTTTATCTGTTTATATTAAATAAATGTATTAGTATTGCCAAGCACAGTAGCTAAGCCCACAAGATACAATCTGCTATCTTTTTTGCAATATTCGAAGCGTAATTAAAATGTACTTTAAATTGATATACTGTATATTTTTACCTTATTTAACACGGGGTCAAACCGTTGGGAAATCGATACATCAGTTTGGTTTTTAGGTGAGCCGTGCTGGTAAAAATGCTAGTGTGGTTAGAATTTTGTCAGCTGATTATTGTCAGTGAAACTAATCGAGAACAAGAAGAAGAAGAAGAGAATATAAGAAGAAGATGGTGAAGATGAGGAAGAAGAAGATAATAAGATGAAGATAAAGATGAAAACGAAGAAAAAGGTGATGATGATGATGAAGCTTCTGTGCTATAAAACAAAAAATTCATGGTTTCTCTTTGGTGAATTGTCGCTTTACTGCATCAACTAGGTGCAATTTGCTAATCATAATATATTCTGGGATACGTTTAAACCCCCTCTCTGACTTCAACATTACGTCATGTTGTGTAAAGCAAGCCAAGTTAACATTATGATGCATCTCGAACATTGTTTTTATTTGGCGATGTGCATGCGTACTAACACGAGTTGAGAAGTACCCGGGAAAAACGAAATGCAGACGACGTATGGGAATAAACTTGAGTTTATTTTTAAACTGTGTTTAACATCTGTCATGTACATTAACATAGGATATGACTACACATGAATCGATGTATATCCCTAACGTCCCTAAAAGAAAATCTGAGATCACCGCAAAAAAGGGAGGTAGCGTTATTTTTCTTGTTAGATCTAGGGCAATCCCCTCCACCAAAAAAAAGCATGAGTGAATTGCACTTTTTTTTTTCAAAAGTGCAGTTAAATGCAGATAAGGGACGTTTAGGGATATAAAGCAATATGGGTAGAATATTGATACACTCCACTAGATACTACAGGGTGAGTAAAAAAAACGACCCTGATTATGTCCGCCATTTTGAATTTTAAAGTAACATATATCTAACATATGTGATATCATCTGAAAGCTTAGTTCATTATCTTTAATATGCTGCAAAGATCATTCACATCGGTTAGGTATAGACCGTGTTACAGTCGTTTGAATGAAGCAGTCGGTTTTCTGCACTGTTCACGGAATCACATTTGCTTAGTCGGGCGCCGTGCATTCAAATGGGAATCCGTGGATAGGGTGAAAACCGGACTCCTTGATTCAAAAGACTGTAGCTCGTACTTAACCGATTGGAATTATCTTTGCAGCAAATTAAAGATAATGAAATAGGCTTTCCGATGATATCACATACGTTATATATACTTTTTTTAAAAACTCAAAATGGCGGACACAAACCGGGTCAAGTTTTTTTTGACTCACCCTGTATAAGGATATTATCATATGTAGCGGTCCCGTTTGTTGTTTCCAGTTGGAGAGTATTTAGAAGACGGCCTTTTTACTTTAAAGTTTGCTTAAAATTTTAGTTATCTAGCATAGCTAATGGGCAATACATGTAGAAACTGATATTGTTTAAGATACTTTATAATATGGGGATAAAACTTAATGTTAAGTACTTCGTCTTTCCGCTGAAACACTCGCAGGGTTAGCTGTACCTTTTGTTGTTTTGATTGTTTATTTATTTCATTCTGTTCTTTTTCTAACCATGAGTGGGTTTCTAGTTTTGGATATGGTTCAGAACCTTACAATCTATAAGATCAGTAAAAATAAAATGATCAAATGATGTTTTTTCTTGTAACGATTGTAAATGTTATCTATTACACGATTCTTTGATTTGCTTTTCTGTCATTTTTTTCTTCCTAGCAGGGCCAAGAGGAAAAAACGAGAACCGTCTAACAAACTCCCGACGGGACTTGTCAATATGCGGCGACGGGCGTACGACTCTGTACTGGCTTCGGTAGGAACAAACGAACATGATGTTTTGGAAGAAGATGAACTCAAATTTTTACAGGTAAGATTTGCTTTATTGATTCTAATGTCAAAATGACAAGTTGAGCGGAAGGAAACTTTTGACTTCGACAGCTTGATCAAATAATTCTGGAGAATATTTTAGCAACAGCTTGACGATGATACTTGGTCTTGTTATTGTACAAATTTACTCATGTTTTCTACACGGCCAATTATGAAGAATTATGTGCTTTTTTTAACATTTTCTTTCAAGAATGCATTTGGCTTTTGGAAACGCCGAGTGTGTCTTTCCTGCCTTATATATTTTGCATTGCTTAACGCGGCAATTAAACAACACGCACGCTGCAGTATACACACAGAGCACAAATAACGGTAATAAAATATATACCAACTGTTTTCAAAAATTTGTTCTTTATAGGCAACAATATATTGGTTTTCGCTGTTGGCATTTTGACAGGAGTTTATGATTAAAATAATACTTAAAGGGACATTCAGAGGTTTCGTGGGAAGGACGTCCCAGTTGTTGCTTTACACTCTGTAGAACTAATAGACTGGGGCGCAGACCAAATAACCAACTGTTTAATCAATTTCGTAGTCCAATCACACGGGGAAGATGGTGTAAAATTATTTAGAAATTATCAACACCACATAATCGTCTTGTTTGCCAAATTAATGACTGCCCATTATATAAAAGAATGAATAAAATTTCACCTCAATTTCTTTTCCGCAATATAAGTAACCAATGGATACCATAGACTTCATCTAACAATGGAGATAAGATAATTAACAATCGCATGGTGTACGGAGGAGAAAACCCTAAAAACACTTTAGATTCCTTTTCATCTGGGCGTGCAAGTCCATTATATCGTCACTTAGAAAATATTTCAGATGTTATCACCTTCTCCATTCAGATTGATTAATTTGTTCATGACGTAAAGCTCATCACAAAATACCTGTCCTCCACAATAAATTAATCTTGAGCTTCTATAGCGTGTGTTCAATAACTTTGACCGTATGTTTCATCATTCAAAAAGGAAAAAGACGAACATAAGTCATGAAAGAAAAGTTGTTTGGCAAGCTTTAACCTAAAAACTTTGTGCAAAACCCAACCCGTACTCCTTTTGAGTAACCCCATTTTTACAGCATTTTCGGGTGAATACAAAGGTCAACTGTATTCAGCAACCTAATATGTACACCATATAAACTGGTCCCGTACATTGCTGAAATTACTTCATTGCTGAAAAAATCCGTTTTTGAAATGGTGATATATGGTAACACATACGTGTAAGTAATATATTAGTAACCGTTTAAATATAATTACCCTTTATTGGCCCGCCAACAATTTCATCGGTGAGCGTGCTAAACGCGTTCTGCACTATCGTATCATTTTTTATTCCTGTCAGGTCATTACTGTTTTTTGGGGCGTGTCGAATCCATTCGTTCTGATAGGTTGTATGCTTTAATTACACCCAATCATACTAGAACTCCGTTCGCGACGATACCGGATCAGATTAAGGCGGACTCAGAGATTTCCGATGCGGGCGGACTCCAATTTTCAACAAATCGGTTTTTGTCATATACATAATGCGTGTCCACATACTAATCACTGTGTGAAATAGCTAAGCTCACCTCGAAGTCCTTCATAGCGAAAATCACAACTTTGTTGTTCTAAATTCCGGATCCGTACTTTTGTTTATAACCGGTATCCTTGGCACTTGTTAACTGTGCATACAATGTTTTATGCATGAAAACGGAATCCGATTCATCTCTAAACGTTTGGATTAAACATTTTAGGTGCTATCTTTAGGTTCTAGGTGACTATTTTTTAATTACTACACAAAAAATTATATTTCGAATCTCCTGCGTCGCCTTTAAGACTCCTGGTTTAAAAAGTCCCTTTTTTCACGAACAAAATATTACAAGGCATGCATTGAATAATTCCAAACACGGTATTTTTCTGTCATACCTGTGCAAAAACCGAAATTGCTTGTACATATATTTTACCAGTACGAGTACTCTTTGATTGCCTTGTATTTTTGCTCCACAAAATGTGCGCGTTAGTTTAAAGGAGGCGCACTACACCACGAGCGTGCAAATGGAGTGATGACCATTTGACACAAAACACCATAGAATATATAATATGCGCTATTTATTTTATGTACTCCTACATCGTTGGTGCACTCCTATCCCACAATGCATAAGAATTTCGGAACAAAATGATTTCCGGTAGGAACCCAGGATCCACGTATTGATCTGGCAGGACCCTTTACATATTCGGCTACAAAATAGTTCATGTAAATTGGGTTAAAGGGATTCATTGGCATAATCTATCGGCACATATTATTATGAAATATCCTAATAAGACGTACCAATGGATTTTCATGTCATTGGAATATCCTGCTAAAAATCCATTATTCGACAAATGTCACGACTGTTACCGCAATCATGGAAGCTGCCATCTTTATTCCCTGTGTCTATATTTACAACGCCGCATGCAATACCGAAACAGAAGCCAGCCAAATATATCACGCTGACCAATGACCATGAAAACCATCTGGTACCTCTTATTTAGGGATATTTCATTATATATGTGCCGATAGATTTATGCCAATAAATCCCTTTAAGCATCTTATTCTGTTGAACAAAGTTGAACATCACAGCTCTTAATACGGCTTTGAGTTTTGATCTCAACAATCCCCACGGTTTATGTGGTTTATTCCGTTAAGGTTTCCGAATTCATAAGGGTGTCAAAAAGAAGGGTGTCACCTTATGGAAACACCCGTTTACTGACGTTAATAAAAAAAATCAGACTATAACGTGGTTACGAAAAAACAGCGAAGATGTCCCACCATCTACAAGGGAAAAACAGAAGAGGTTATGATAAACACCGGATATAATTTTGAATATCCCTTTAAGTATAACTATAGAAAACGGTTGATGTTTATTGCATTTTAAATTGAATTCGATACCACATTGGAGTCGAACTAATACCAGAAGAGTATTGAGGCTCTTGTCGCTGTCTGGTTCTCTAGTGAATTCACCAGACGTCAATTAACAATAGCATTTGTTGACATTAAAATGCCCGGGTGATTTTGTGTGTGCGCATGCGATTGTGGATTTATATCTTAATTATGTTCATTTTCTTTTAATTCAAATGCAAGTGTCATGTATCACAAACTATTGATATCCGTACCTTTAGACAATGTAGTCTGTGTTATTGGATATGAACAGTGTATGAACAACTAGAATAAATCTGTCTGTTACAGCATTTCACAAAGAGCCTCGCGGTATTGCCTACCAGCAATTTTAACAAAGCAAACGATATTATCAGCTGTTAAACGGTCTATTGATCAACACCAGCACTCACTCAATTTAGGATGAATATAGGTATTAATGGATGGAAACACATGTGACACCATTCATGTGACACTGTGTGGCAGTGTTATAACAATAACCTAATAGATATAATTTGCATTAAAAATCCAACAAGGCGGGAAAAGGAATCTGCTATAAAAATAGGATATTGGTTATTTTTCAGGTTTTTTTTTAAACCAATGCCTTTAAAAGGACGCAATGGCATGAAAAAATATTCAAAGTATTCAGACATAATGAAATGGATCCTTACTGGAATCACTTCCACAAACTTGAAAAACAATTTTCGATGTTTACACTCTGTAAAAACAGCAAGTGTTACATGAGATTCCTACCACGGGAAATCATTGTGTTGACATCCCTTCCAGAATTTAGAGTATATCTAGCAGGTTTTTCCTTGTAGTAGTGTCAGCATTATCAAACTTTGAAAAACATGCAGTCATCATCAGCACAGACCATTGCTATTGCATATGTGTTATTGCCGGTGTGAAAGTAATCATTGTCCGGCAGGTATCATAGTCCGGGCTCCATATACGACAACGGAATAAAGCGTGAAACTAATGTGCGTGAAGACTCAACTGAATCGATTGTCCTAATGTTCACCATTGTTCCCGGACTGTGAGCCCGGAGGACTATATCTCCTGCCAGCTGCCACACCGGCTAATTCACCTTCACTTTTCAGATCAATATCGTACTACAAGCATGAAGTACAATGTTTGAAACTCGGTCTGAATGCTTATGAATTATGTCAAAAAACATGCTAAAGTGTATTTTCCCAAGACCGATCTTCCAACCATGTGACCAAGCCGTTCCATTAGCATGGAGAGGAGGCTACTTACCAAGGAAAATATCGATAGAATAATTATGTTAACCCTATCCATTGTACGCTGACATTAACATCCATGTTACATCAGATTGTCCCTGATTACATTTACTCTACTCACCTCACTAACATTTAGCTTAGAAATATTATCAGTGTTTCATCAGTTTAGGGCCATTGATTTATCAACATAGAACGTACTATACACAAAACTCGCTGATATGTATTACATAGACCCAACAAACATCTTACCAAAAGCCTACAACTCAAAAGGAAATCTTATTAATGCAGGAAGTTGAAAGAAAGTAAATACAAAATAAATGTGGCCTCTGCAATGACGGTAACTAGCCACACTCCATTGATTTTAAAAGATTATAGCTTTGTGATTCCATTCACTTGTCGATTTCACCAGTTCACAGGTCACGATTTCAAAGCCTTTTCATTTCAACTAATACGCAAATGGTTCGCTTTCCGGCTCTTTTCATATTGAACATTCAAAATAGTTGATTCATAATTCGAAAAGTATTCAGAATTGGTCGGTTGTAATAGGTTTGCACAGGCCAGCTTATACTTACTTACAAGACGGTATACCTGTTCAGATTATACATGTCCAAAGGTTTGACAAAAGTGATATCTATGGACAACTGGCAAATATATACCTGAAGACAGTACATCTTTACTTTGATCATCATCCCTGCCCATCCCAGCACCAAAGATCGCTCTTCAGAAAACGTACCTTAGATAAGCGTTAAATTATTCCAAGTACAATGTCTGATAATCTGTGTATTACACTTACGATATCATTATATTACAGAGTCTGGTCCAGATTTCAATATTTCTGGTTCTATAAAAGCGTGTCGGCATTTCGTGTTAAAAATTGGCAACCATTTTTTACGATAATTGAGGGTGCTTATTTCAAAATTCTTTTTGCCACTTTCAGTTGTTAGGTTTGACAAAATATAAGGGAGCATGTTTCATACAGGCGTCATAATTTGAAAGTGCTCTGAAACATTTATCCCAGGACCTTGAAACTTTATCAGTTTGTATAGTACATAAGCAATAAGGTTTAGATATGGCAAGTTATGCCTTATTTCGATATTGGTACAGGTTTTAACTGGAAAATTTTAAACTTTTGACCCATGTATATACCTTACCCCTTTATATTTTAAACATCATAATTAGTATGGCAAAGATTTTTTTTTTTCAATATCATCCTCAAATTTCCCTAAGATCTTGTTTGCTCACTTTTAACCCGAAAGCCTACAATTTTTGATCGTTTGTGAAACCCGAACCAGACTAACAATGTTGAGGTCCAGGATTATGGAAGTTTAACAATAACCCTCTGGAAGATGATGATTTTTATATATTGGTACGAAATTTAATAATGAAAAATGAAAATCCTAACTTCAACAGCAATTTTGGAAATTCTTTTAATAAAAACTACGTAGCGAAAGCGTAGTATTTTTTACTAAAGATCGTGAAAGAAAATGCTCTCGAAAAGAAATAAAAATGAATTACATGATCCTGGAGAAGTATTGGATATTGAGCTTCAAGAGGATGTTATTGAAGTGTGTAATGAATTAAGCAAAAATTTAGAAGAGATTTGTCATTACAGGGTAAACAAATAACAAAACCGAAACTTTACATAACCATATAAAAACAAACAAACAAAACAAATTACAAATAAACATGCGATAAAACCCTCTCTATGCATGCTATGCGAAAAAATATCTGCACACCTCTGCCAAAACCCAAACAATATAACAATACCATGATGAGTTAATTGAGAGTGGTAAGAAAAACGAAAAGAGAGAAGGTTAGGAGAAAGAAATAATACAAACATGTATGTATTTAAGGTGTTTTCATTGTGTATTTATTATTGGCATATTAGAGCAACTTAAATTGCGTTGTTCTTACGTAATCGCCTTTGTTCTCAAAACCAATAAAGCAAAATCACACGAAAAGGACAGCCTTTATCAATTTTATCTAATTAAAGAGGCGATTGATTTTAATATTTTTTCATGAAAAGATGCGTATCCGGAAGTTAGACAAATACAAAAATATATGACTCGGAAAAAGTATATCGTTAAGTCGTAAAACTGGCAAATGTAGTTTGCGGGTCCCGAGGAATCCCCTTGTAAACTTATGTGTTAAAACTTCGGTAATATTCGGTAATAGAGGATAGCTCATTAAATTCCCATAATTTACTTTAATTAATGAAAATAATAATTTTAGAATGCATTTGTACTAGAACATACGATGAAATAATATACATACTATAAACAGATAGTTGTTTTATACCAAGAATGTAATCATTTAATATTTTACCCAAACCTACTTCAGTTATTAATATTAGTAGCAATTCGACGGAAATGGTACATGAGTCAGAGGTAGTTCAGTTGCATTATTCGAATGAATTTTAATCAAAACTTCATATAATTTTGTCTCAATCAATGAAGCTCTATGAAAAGCGTAACAATAAATGCAATGCCGAAGACATGGCAAACATGAATTCAATTAAAATTGCTCCCTTTCCAATAACGTAAGAAAGGGAGAGAGGTAAATGATTACAGTATTCACTACAATCCCATCTTCCTAGGCGAGATTTAATAAAAAATCATAATCAAAAATAACCAATGTATGTATGCGTATTTAAAATACTCCCCCTCCCCCAATCTTGCGTAGACCAAAGCTATTTAAAGTATATAACACATCGTCCTTCATAACTACATGTATTGCCTGATTACATATAACCCATCTCAGTTTTCATTATAATGTCTAGTTTTGATTCTCATATCTATTTAAACTATCTGGCGTAGGTTGTATTGATAGCTGGTCCCATTATACCACCTTTTATAAATGTTATGTTCTTGTTATGTGCAGCTCCACACCATTTTGGGCCAACCTCGTTTACTCCTATATCTGAACTTTAGCAAAGTAACAAAGATCACATATTCATATTTCTATTTTTATCAAAAAATGACATGATCTTACTAAGAAAATGGTCATAATATTTATTAAATATAACATTTATTATATCACTTGCACAGTTAAAGCAAATAATGGCACATTTTTGAAGAGCGCCCCAAATTTTCAAAAGTTGATATTTTGGGTAATTGTCTAGGAAACTATACCTGCGAACGAGAATGCTAAGAAATGCGTATTTATCATAAAATAAGCGATTTTGTAATTAGAATTGGGATCCCATATTGGACTTACGGCAGAGCTGGAAATGCTACGTTTGTGTCCGTCCATGATGAAATAGTGCACACCTCGAGAAGATAACCTCTACCTTGACTTGCCTGAACCAATAAAACAACTAATGGATGAGCGTAGACACGTACATTCCCCATGGGGCACTGTGTGAAACTAGATTCTTGTGCAAAATCATATATACCCGCGATGAAAACTCTTAAAATTTGCACAGGATGTGAGTTGTCAGGGCTGCGTAGCCGTTTTTTTTATTATTATTCTGGTTTAGTCATAATAAATGAGACTCAAACAGCTGTGATATAATTATTTCTTCTACCTATTAACATATTTATATTTGAACTCTTTACCAGTTGTATCATTTACATCATGTTGAAACGAGTATCTACTGTCATCGTTATTACTACGTGGTGTACTTAAACTATTTTTGCATGAATCTATTGTATCTTGCCATTTACATTGGTTTAGGCTCTTGTACCATTTATATTTTTATTGTTTTATGCGCCTTTACAAATGACTTACTCTGTTAATCAACTTGTCATTGCCAACTATTGCATTCTGTATTGTATTGTCTCCTCTGTTTTTGTTTTGTCCTGTACTCTGCACATGTTTTCGTTTACGTCCGTCTTGCACATGTATGTTCTTTGTCTTGTAACTTAAGAATAATAAGGGTGGCCAATTACTTCGAGCTTTGCTCTGCTTGGTCACCCCACCGCTAATAATATTTTTTACACTTTGTATGTATTGATCAATGGTGAAATAAAATGAACTGAACTGAACTGAACTATTTCCCGGCTATTTCACATTGGAAGGCCGTTTCCAGCAGCCGTTGAATTATTATCGGGATCCCCGATAATAATAATTCTAATTACAAAATTCCTTCGGTTGTCACACACAGTATTTTCGAGCTTAACCATTCACAGGTATAGTTTACTAGCCAGTTACCAATGCAACCGTGTAAAAAAATGAAAAATTGGGGGCGCTCTTCAAAAAAATGTGCTAATATTGCTTTAATATCATTAACGACTATGTCTGAAGAATATGAATTTCATGATAATCAAGCCAAAACAAATTAACGTGTCTTTTTGATAATCAATGGATTATATAAAAAAGAGCCCATGCAGGATGTTAGGATATCAAATTTGGCCAACATTTTATAAGGAGGCTTCTATTTGGAAGAAAGTCATTGAGCATGTGTAAAATCTTAAATTCAAAATCAATAGTGCTCTTGACAAACAGCTTGCGAGTTACATACACCACTTTGAAGCAAAATGCCCTTTTGTAATAAAAAAAAAATCCGTTTTGGTCCAAAAAGTAGAAATCTATATACGACAGACAGACTTTTGGAGAGTTCTATGCTATAGTGTGCAGAATTTGTATATATGTTTTCAAGGCACAGAAGATCCCATGCCTGCACTCTGTCCTGTCTGAAGTATGGAATACGCAGTGTACGCAGTGCATGTATCTGCACGCCTTAATGTCAAAATGCCTACGCGGTCAAAGTCGCGGTCAAAGCCGCGAGCGAATGCAGGCGCAAACATCTCTCTTACATAGACTGATAGATACAAATAAGAGAAGATACCATTAGCTTCCCACAATGCATTGCTTCCAATGGCGATTTTGTACAGGTACCGATGTGAATCGTTAGAGATGAAACATGGCTAAAGTAACATGCATTTTAAAAATGTTTCAACTCTAACAATTCACTTGACTACGTGTACAAAAATCTCCATTGGAAGCAATGCATTGTGGGAAGCTACTGATATCTTCTCTTGATACAAATATACCTGCTTATCAATTTGAACGAACCCAATCGCTTATTACGAGATTTATACATGTATAGAGATATCTCAGGATTGCTCTAAAGAAGACAATTTGGCTGCGCTGAGGAAAATATACCACGGACTTGTGATCGTGTAACCTTTTATCTCCTGAAGTTTACAATCTTTCTTTAAGTGTTTCTGATTGGCTTATTACATTATATGACATGATATAACCTCTTAGTAACCAATCAAATTAGACATATTAAATATCTGCGTGCACTTTTTGTTGCCATGTCTTTAATTGGCACAATAACGTAATAATAATCAATCAAATCGACCGGTATTACTCCCCCGGGGGTCAAAGGTACAAAGCTGTCATTATCAAATTTTGGCTGTGTAATATAGTCAGGAACAGAATAAGCAAAATCGGCATTACAGATTTGTGATGCATTGTGGGAAGTTTTTGCCACTTTTTAAGACTCCTGACTTTTGACAAATCAAGATTATGGTTTTAATAATTATGTTTTTAAACTATTCCAGTGATATAGGCAATAGAAATATATGCCATAATTTTTTTGAATACAGTAAAACATGTTTTATATTTTTAAATATCAAAACAGATTTAAAAATTTTTTAATTTTCGGTTTTTTTGTTTTTTTTAAGTTATTATTTTGTTTTTTTTTTTTGGCGACCAATTCGCGTATGTTAAAGTTTGTCAATCAGCGCAACACGGATTGCGATTGATTTGAATGTTATAAAATATGATTGAAAAAAATGTAAAAAAAATGCCTTATTTGAGTCGTGTTTTCTACTAACGACACATTGGTTCTTGAAAGTAAACTTTCTGTTTTAATGAGAGATAACTGGTCATAGATTATTATTCAAGGTCGACATCTGTTCCGCACCGTCAAATTACGTCAGACGCTCAATTGGTCGCCTTATTCTATCCCTGACTATAGTGTCATCATTAAACTATAACACCATTGGTCCTGGACATTATATGTCACCCCCATCAGAGAGATTATTTCAAGATAAAGTAACTTATCCTATACATGTAAATATGAATATAACTTGTTTATAAATGTGTTGCATTTATGGATGCAATCATATTTTAGACATTCCAATTTCTTGACTCAACCATTTCTTAACTGTGTGACAAATATATTGAATTATTTATCAAATTAAGATCATATTGTAGACTAGCATAGTTCTTTCTTGTGTCTTAAGGCAATTTTCGCACGTTGTGTTCATTAAATACCGTAACAATACGGTACATATAGCATCATGATGATATTATGATCAACAAAAGATAAAACATTGTCTACATGCAAAGATCCTTTACATTATATTCTGTCTCAATACACGAGTGGTGATTGATAAGTTCTAAGCCTAAGGTAGAAAGAGATATGCTACAAATTTCAAATTTACACCGTCTACAGTTTCATTCTTCAAATGAAAATTCCAGAAGTTTCATATGTATACCTGTTCTATTTTTTAACTTGCAGGTAATCAAACATTGAGAGTTTGCCGGACCTATTGAAGCAATTACGCGAGAAAATTAAAAAAGTTGAGGAGTTCCTTTT
The DNA here is from genome assembly GCA_023653785.1 of Ophioderma brevispina. Lineage (NCBI taxonomy): Eukaryota > Metazoa > Echinodermata > Ophiuroidea > Amphilepidida > Ophiodermatidae > Ophioderma > Ophioderma brevispina. Next base: position 80,601 of record JAMKCH010059084.1, on the reverse strand, counting down.
TCATCTTTGGGAAGAGATATAGTAGTCAGACGGTGCCAAATCGGGTGAATAGGCTGGATGTTCTACCAGATTGAAGCCACACTGATGGATTGCAGTCATGGCTATACCATAGACTTTTTCAGGATGGACTCCGGCATTGTCATGATGAAAGAGCACCCCCGATGTCAGCTTTCCTCTCCTCAACTTTTTAATTTTCTCGCGTAATTGCTTCAATAGGTCCGGCAAAACTATCAATGTTTGAATACCTGCAAGTTAAAAAATAGAACAGATATACTCATGAAACTTCTGGAATTTTCATTTGAAGAATGAAACTGTAGACGGTGTAAATTTGAACTTTGTAGCATATCTCTTTCTACCTTAGGCTTAGAACTTATCAATCACCCCTCGTATCTACTATACCGTGTGTCCCAAAAAACGCAACACTCGGTGGCAGGCGCCATAAGTTTTGAACAAAGCACGTGACTGCGTATTCTTTGTTGCAAGGTAAGATGGGACTGTTAGCTAAAGTCCCTGAAAATGACCCCAGAAATCACGTATTTTGCTGGACCCATTCAACCAAATTGAGGCGCTATTAACTACAAATACGGCACTGTAGTTTTTGCGCCCAGAACCACCAATATGAATCTCTAAGTCCAACCACCATTTTCCCCTTTTTTAAAAGACAGGTGCTGCAAAAAAAATATTACATATGAATGTTTAAACTGGTAATAACAGCTAAAACATGCATTTTAACACACTTAGAAGATGGAATTAGGAATGTATGATCAACATACTCTTCGTATTGTCCAAATAAGAAGTTGGATTAGAGTTAATCATTCATCATCATTTTGTGACGGCACACAAAGATTTATCTTAACCCAAAATTTAATGACAGAATGAATATACTGATATTGTTAAAAAAATAGGTTTTACTTTCATAAGGTTGAGAATGTAACATTATTTTCAGTAACAAGCAAGTTGCAGCCCAACGCATTTATCATTTTATGTAATGTGGAGTTTGTCTATGACTTAGTCATGGTTTTATATCTTCTTGAAACATATTTTATCACCAATAAATTAATGTTTTATTATTATCAGTTAAATAAAAATTATGTAAATGCAGTCATTTGACCCAGTAGAAGTTGTTCTGCAAGAAATTTGTGCAAGTAAATGTTGATTGCAATCAATATTGTATTCGCCATTCTTTTCTTCATTGCCAGTCTTGTGGTTAACCAGCTCATCATTTTTTTAAAATGGGTTCTGCGGGTTACTTGATTGTTGGGGTCATATCAAGGGCACAGGAATAATTTTTGCTGTCTGGGAGCATGAAGTTATTCAGGAATATTTTCTGCAAGAAATTAACTGTTTGAGCGGCTTGCCCTAGCGGGTGGGGTCCCGCCTTAGGGCCCCTGGTGGGGTCCAGGGGTCCATGGGGCGGAGCACCCTGAAGCTCGTGGTTTTAGCAATATTTGAGGGCAAAAATAAGCATCCTCACACCCCATTTCTTTCAATTTTGTATCATGTTGAAAAGGTTTACAAAACATTTTAGCAATGTTATGTAGTTAAGCTGAGTACAAAATCATTAAACATGAAGAAACAAAATGATAGCTTTTTGGGTAAAAATTCTGGCCAAATAAGAACACACTTTATTAGAAAATACAACCACTACAACTTTTCTAAGTTTTAAGTTAACATGTTAAGTTAAAAAATACAACTTTGGTACAATTTTACTGAATACTGAGACTGAAATGAGTCATCAAATTCAAATGACTGAGCTGAGTATACATACACAACTGACACAAAACCTTACACCTTTTCAAACTTCAAAATATCATACAGACAACACAAGTTCCTATTGAGCAATGAGTTGTGTCCTGGATAGATAGATACATGTATGTGAGCACGATTCTACATGTAGCACCTCTTATAGCACCTGGCTCCTATTAAGCACTAGCAGTAAGCCTTATAACTTGTTATCAAAATTCAAAAATATCATGTTCGTTCACTAATTTATTCAGAGTACCCCACCCCCTTCAACAAAATGGTTTCACACACAGAGAATACACAGTCACACTGCATTGTACATGTTGCAGATCGCATTTACTTTAGATCGCCTCATAAAATCAAGGTCCTGTAGGCTGCTGATCGAAAATCGACATTTTGTTTACACAAATATAAAATATGGAAGCATAATTATATCTTATTTTTGGCAAAATATTAGTAATAAAACACGATTGCTTCGACCAGCTAAGGGACATAACAACGGCCCCATAATGAAGTGGGCACACAGCAACCAGCTATGCTTCGCGTAATGACAATTCTATGCATAATGAGCTATGCGTTAGCAGCAGAGAGCATAATATGCAAATAAGTTTGACACAATCGTCCAATGGCGGTACCCTGAGGTGTCACCAATTTGCTGAGTCACTGTCATGGGCCTGGCCGTGTTTGCTGTGTGTGTATACTTTATCGGAGTCTCGTCCATGAAAGCTTTAAGATAGAGTCTGTCAGTGCGGAACAGAGACTAGTTTTGATCAGGTTTAAACCCAATCAGCACGTTGGTTTTGCAAGTCTAGTAATAGTAAAATGCACCATATTTTTGTTTAATAACATTTTAGCAAATACAAATTGTAATTCATATATTAAATTATTTAAGGGTTATATGGAAAAATATTAACTTGACTTTACCTTTTTTACGCTAAAATTGATAATATCCACCGTGTTATTATTTATGACATGAACATCAACTGTTCCGCTAGAAAATGCTCCACACGGGAGCAGAGGAGGCCAGACACACTAAGTAACCATGGTAACCTTTAAACACATATTATTTTTGATGTGATTTTGTAGAAATCAGAAAATATTAATTTTTTTCCTAAAATTTTCAATTTTTTTTTCTTCATTTTTTATTTTTTTTTAATTTTTTTTAATTTTTTTTTACTGCGTCATTTTTTTTCTGCCGGCCGTGATTTTTTTTCTGGGAGCGGCGCTCCCGTGCTCCCGTGGATTTCGAAGCCCTGGTCATATCTTAAAAACTTCTGACTCTACCTTTATGAACTTTTCAGGAATATTAGCTAACAGTCCCATCTTACCTTACAACAAAAATAAGTAGTCACGTGCCTTTGTTCAAAACGTATGGCGCCTGCCACCAAGTGTTGCGGGTTTTTTTGGGGACACACGGTATCTACGTTAGCTGGATGTTTATTTCCTATCCATCTTAAGCTCGTTTTATTACTGTTGCTGATGTTTGTAACTGGAAATTTGTAGAAAAATCAGTGACGTTTTAGTCACTTTTCCAATTATTATGAAGTAAAATCCGGGTCGCGACATTTGCGGAATAGTCAAAAGTGCCCTTCTCGACATATTTATTTCTTTGACAAAATCCCGATCAAAGCTTGATGAAAGATGAAGCATTTTTCTTATGATAAAAGGCATATTCATTGTAAGTACAAATGCAAATTAAAGCAAGAAACTTTTGTGAGTCGTAGTTTTTGTGTATTTATGTCAAGATGCATTATTCCATTACTTTACTTTTATCGCTTCCATACGTTTGTTAAGAATAATTGCTCTAATCAGATAATTGTAGATAACAAAAACAAAGTAATTTAAGTCATTTATTGATTCGCTAAGATATCAATGTTATAATATTTTATCTCATTAATGTAAGGTCAGCAGACAACGTCTATGTCTGTCTATATTTGTCGTTTTCTACATTAGCTAGCCTACATTATGTATTGACGCATCTCTCAAATCCCGTCTCTTTGATAAAAAAAAACGACCACAAAAGACGCGAAAAGACAAATATGTCAACCATTGAAAACCTATTTGACGTTAACATGAGGTTAAAATAACCTAAATGTTATTTTCTGAGCTGTATTCAATCTAAGTATGATAATGTGCAGTTTTGCGTCACTCATGTTCAATTACGGGAAGTAAATAGCCGTCTTTAAAATAGCTATGGCTTTGCGAAATATCTCGCGAATCAACATTTCAATATGTTAAAACGGTGATCTTAATAAGATGACTTTTAAAACATGATATATATAGTAAGAACAAGTGTCCAATTAACCCTCAAAATAAAACAAATAGTAAATAACGTCTGTGTGACATAAGGGCAACAACACTTTCAACATGTTCAATTTCTCTGATACTCTCTGTACTATTCATATTCTGTTTTGGTTGTAGAATTTTAACGACAATTTTGTAGAGGGTCTCAAGAAAGGGATCATAGAATTGCGTATCTACCCTGATGTCACACATTGATGCAAGATATCTGATACGTTTATTTTTTTTATAAGGATACGTTTTGAAAAGGCAATACAACGGGATGTTTTCTGACAATATGACATTTGTGCACGTCACAACCGCCATGGTACGACGTTAAAGCAATATTAGCACATTTTTGCTCTTATTGATATGCTTTACAGCAATTTTCATTTATCAATTAGGATTTCGTTTCAGATTGAGACACGACACCCGAAAGAACATTTCCATTGGCATTTTAATAAGAGCAAAAACCCGTATCTTCTATGCTATAAACAGATTATGAATTTCTTCAGATATGACAGTCGTGACCCAGATAAAAAATCTGAAGATAGAATAATAGAAGTTGACTGTTGTAGGTAAGCAATATATCATAGAAAAACATATTATAGTAAAAATCATCAAAGGTCTAAGTTCAAAACAGAAATTCTTTGTCAGATTATGTGGATTAAATAAAACGAATATTTTGTAATATTTTTAACATATGACTAGGGTCATTTATACTAATGTCTTTAGTTATAACGGTCAAAGAGAGAAAAAAGAAGAAAAGTAAATTGCAACGCATTATTTGTATGATCATATGGCTTTGGCAGGTGTCTAGCCTATTTTTACCATGGTAACAAAGTAAATTAACAACCCTTCTATTGTATCTAATTGACCTTGTCGACAATTTTATTTCACACTACAACTCCGTCTAGTGATTCCATAAATGGCACAAACTATACCTTATGATGTTCCTTGTGGTCAAGGGAGTCAAATCATCCTTTTCTTCACAGTACTTTGACAATGGCCGATACCCCCACACCATTTTATAGCTCAAGCTATAGGAATGGCGAACTTTAGGTGTTTTTCATCGTGAAGTGATATAGCATCTTGATAATTTTTTTAAAATTGATCTATTATCTTTGAAATGTTAACCCCTCTGTAATCATTGACCCATGTGTATACATTATATCCCTATAATCATTCCTAAACTTTTATGTTAAGTGATGAATTACGAGCACGACCACGAAGATGACACCGTCATTCCTGTTACCATTCCTCTGAGGTCAAAATAGCCGATGTGCAAGATGGTATTTTAATATATCATATTACAGATTCAAGCGAATAAATTACATTTTTACCTCAATATGGCACAATGGAAGTTTAATATACCTACCTACGTTTTCGTTTTATCATTATTATGCATATTGAAGTGTCTCCCTAAGAACCAGAAGCTCCAAGGGATTGTGTAAGTAGGGGGTCAACATTTTGAATCAAATCTTCTTGCATATAACCCCACGCAAAATCTTAAATAAAATTAATATCTTAACAATACCAAATGTGAGTCATAGACACCCATTTTTATAATGATTCATTTTTTTCAACACCCTAAAACAGCGGCGTCATTTACGTGGGTAGTAGTAATCTAGTCAACAAAATTTGACCCTTTTGTGATTAAAATATGACCACTATTTCGGAGTACATGTAGTGTGTGCATAGTTAACTACTACCCTGTAAATGACCCCGAAAATGACACCGGTGTTTTCAGTGCGAATTCAATCTTAGAACCTGTGCGCATTACTTAGCACACTTTCAACAATTAAATCCCTGATCAACCACCATGAATCATATTCAAAATTTACCCGTTTTTTTCCTTCAATGTTTAAAGCATCCCGTAAGATTTTCATTTTGAATTTGACATTCGTCATTTGTCCCAACGTTATGCCAAGCCTCAATCCCCTGCGAAATCTCCAGTACCTGTACTCCTGTGATTTGCATCATCACCCTCTTTGCCGACTGATATTGTCCTGCGAACGTTTATCAATACCCTCCCAGTACTTTGGAACCAACTCCCCCATCAAATTTTCTAGTCTATGGTATTTTTAAGGCAGTTGCTTGCTCATCTTTTGTAGGCGTATCTCTTTCATATTGAAAGCTAAAGTTTCGGTTAACCTTTTTTACCAATTACTCGTACGTGAACACCTTAACTCATATTGCAACCAAACTCATATCATAGGTCAACAATAGACAGTTGCATGTTATGGAAGAGTAAAGGTCACATACCAAGGTCAAAGGTCATTAGTGATCAAATGTGCAGAGAGTGAAGCGTGTGTGTGTGTTAAAGTTTTCGATAACCTTTTCTAAATTGCTCGTGCGTAAACACATTAACTCCAATTGCCACCAGATTCAGGTCAAAGGTCAACATGTCATGTCATGGTAGGGCTGAAGGTCACATACCAAAATCAAACATCATTAGAGGTCAACTTGTGCAGAGAGTGAAGTGTATGTGTTAAAATTTGGGTTACCCTTTTTCAAATTGATCATGCGTGAACATCTTAACTCCAATTGCCACCAACCTCATAGGTCAACCATAGACACTAGCACGTCATTGCAGAGTCACATACCAAGGTCAAAGGTCATTAGATGTCACCTTGTGCAGGGAGTGATGGAAAGGTTGATCGGGAAAGCAGGCGACACTAGTAGTTCGAGAACCGCTTGTTCTTGTTGACTTCTTTTTAATCATTTTTTGTATGTCCCTTTTGTTTTAGGGACATCAGTTTAACTTATTGCTAGTCAATATTAGGTTCTGCCTGAAATTTCCGCCAAATATGTAATAAATAATTAAATAAATAACTACAAATACATAAATAAAATTTAAGAGTGAATTCCTCCTCACAGAAAAAGACCAAGCACAAGGACCATATACTGATTTATTAATAGTAGCTGTGTAGTTTAGCTCTAATTGAAAAGGTGCATTGGGCCATTACTAAAACGTGTATTTGTTTCAAATATCATGACATTTGCATAGGTTAACATGTAAATAATGTGCAATTTGAAGTCCTTAAAATTAACTGCTATGAAATATTAAAATATTTATTATATAGCTACCAAGCAGAACGTGTTTTTTTTAATTTAGAATGTTAATAACACATATTGCAACTATTGTTTTCCAAGGAGGATTTATTCTTGTTTGTATTTTAGTTAAAGCCACTATCAGCGATTACTTCCAAAAGTAAAAAAACCGTGTCCCCTATTTTCATCAAGTCTATTTTTGGAGTGTTGTATTGGATATGGTTGTAGTAGAGACTCCTGGAAGTGGCTAAGCTCAATACGTACGCCGGATTTGTCAAGATTTGTCAAAGATTTTTATGCATTTTTACTAATAAAAGTCGGGATCCGACTTTTATTAGCGAACAAAATAGGCATAAATGGCAAGACCGCTTTAAAATCCTTTTAGTGTCTGTTTTTACAAAGAATAGTAATATAAGGTGTAACACTAGCAATTTAGAGACAAAATGTGCACTTTTAATTTGGAAAAAATGACTGATTGTGACTTTAAAGCAGGTTAGCTATAATGTATAGAGGACCTATATGGTAAGCTCTCTATCATGCAGAGAACAATATTGGAGTTCATTTTTTCAACATCCAATAATGTTTCTCTTTTAGAATAATGCACTTGAAAGTCTCATATCATATGGTATTTTTAAATGGTGTTATTTTTTAAAAGACATTTTTAAATATTATAAAGAAGTACTTTATTTACAATAATTTAATAAAGTGGTAAAAGCATTTAAAAACATATAAAATGGATTTTTTTTCTCAACAACTGTTCATGATATAATCATCTGGCTCGCATACCTATTGTTATTCTGTCGCAGCGAATTTGTGAGATTTACTTCATTTTTAAGTTAATATGTTCATCAATATTCCCAATAATTTGAATATTTTTTAAAGAAATATTCTCAAACATGTGGGTAATTAACATTACATGAATATTTTTGGACTTCAACCTCACCACAACATGAATTTAATGACAGTCAGTGAAAATTCACTGACCATCCAGGATTTGAACCTGGGACCTTCGGTTTGGTGGTGGTTGGTGGCATAAAACATTGCTCTCGACGAGAAATGTTGTGTTCCGTCTACGGCAGGCCAAATATTTTATCTAGGCTTGGGCCTCATGTATTGTATCAACTCCCTACCATTAAAATAAGAATTGATCGGTCAATAGTGGTGCTTAAACTGTCAGAAGCGGAATCTGAGCTAAGATCACATCGATTGTGTAGTACCACCTGACGTTTTTTTTTTTTTAATCATTAGGGGACAAGGATCTACAGGATCTATACGATATAAAAATATCAGCTACCGGATTTCGCCAAATTCGCATGATGGATAGACAGCGTTGGGCAAGACATTTTGATTGGCAAATGTCATATCTGATAACAGGCTGAGAATACTTACAAACACATCCAAGGCTGCTATTCTGATTATTTCTCTGAATTGTATCTGACATTTTGCCCTCTTGCACATTTGATGAAATAAGTTGTCCTTGGGCTACAATTTTCTTACCAATTATTTTTCCATTTAAGGGAGGAGATTGATTTTTACTACTTTGTTTTTAAATGCACGTTAAATAAAAACAAAACATTTATCCCATTCCTGTTCATATAGATTTACACATTGACCTACCTTTAAATTGTTTTGACAACGAGGGTTGTATTTCTGACACGAGGACAAAAAGTAATGCACAGAAAATGATATGTGTTGTTATAAGCTTATTCAACCATTGATCTACCGAAGAGGGTTAGTTATTACCCATTCTTATATTTTTTTGCACCCTCCCTTTTTTGGTGCGAAAAGATAAAAGTAATTGTCAATTGATATTCAACGCTCCTTTTCACAAAAAGCCAAGCATCTACCGGGGTATAGAGACTGCCCCCCCTCAAAAAAATATAAAAAGATAACACAAGCCTGCATCCGTCTTAGAGGCAACCAACTTCCCAAAGTGTTTGTGTGTGTGGGAGGGGGGGGGCAGAGCAGCCGCAGTAAAGAAGAATGAGGCAAGATCTTGCAAGTTCTAATAATTGAAACTAAACTTTTCAATATCAGAACTGACCTTTGTCGTAAAAACAAAAGAAACCATAAACAAAAAATATGAATTTGAAACGGTAACAATCCGTGGATAAAATGAAAAAGTGGTACAAATTTTCAATCGGCCATAACTCAGTCAATATGCATCCTATTGGAAAGATGTTTTCGGTGTCAGAAACCTGAAGAAATGCAGTTTTCAGATGTGTAATAATATGTTTGGTTTACTTTTTCTCCGTGAAATAGAGGGCGCTTTGAGGGTTTCCTTTTTTGAGACACCCTGGATATCCAGTATTTTCACACTTGCCCTGACTTATAACGTCAAAGTGACATCATAATGGGCATGTTTGTACTTATTTTAATATTTTTTTTAGGATTGCATATTTAATAAGGAAAATTCTCGGAGGTAGTAACTCCTATGCGGGTGTGTTGTTACAAAAATTGGCTCATGTACAAGACGGCTAAACTTGTGAATTGAATAAGCGCGTTCGCGGTAACCACGCACATGTATTTTTGTAGTAATGTGGTTAAAGTCAAGAATTATTGAATCAAGAATTGAAGTATTTACTCTTGAATTACTTCGTTTCAGCATAAAAACATCATCTTATAGTGTTTTTGCAGCAGCAAGGTGTGCAAAATGGATTCATCTGAAGAGAAAAGTTATTCCATACTTCTGAACGTTGTATCCATATCCAGGGCTCTGATCACTCACGATGGAGGAACCCCTCCCTAGAATGCTTCCACAAATCTCTATCTTTGGCCATTCTTGTCCAAGTTGGACCAAGTAGTTTTGTCATTTCGTCTCTCCATCTGGTTTTTGGACGTCCAGGCTTTCTGGTCCATGTATGTTAGAAGGAAAGAAAACTAGGAAAATTAATAGCTTATCATCTTTCGCAAGTTTTTAAAAGTACATGCTCTGCTCTTCACTATGTTTTATGGTTTTGTTTTTTGTTTGTTTATTTAAGCCTAAATTTTGGTTCAACACAGTGCTCGCTTAAAAGTTGTTTTAAAGAATGATAAATATATTAAGGTACCAAGAGGAAATAAACTAATACTGCTTTTACTATCAGGTCACTTCGAAAAAAACAAACGATGTGCTTTAATGATTTTGGTTCCAACATATACAGTAAACAGCGCCAACACGCGACGTTTCTCCTCATGAGTTAGACGTCAAGGGGCGATGAATAGAACGGCAAAATGGAGGTGTAGGACTTGGCATTTTGAATCTATGCGGTCTCTATATTGATAACCCTCTACCTGGGAACCTGGGCTAGAAGTAACCCAGATTCGCTTCAGTGATTTCATTGTTTTAGCGCAGTGAAGCTGAACCATTGCTAAAGCTAGCGTGACATAGGGAATTCTGGCCGGAACCTGCCCTCGATTTCTAGACAAATTGCCTCGCCTCTACGCTGTTTTTCAATGAAACTATAACCCTTTATCATCTGGTCTGCCCACGAAATCGTTGTGGCTGCATGTAACCATAGGCCAATCTTTACCGCAAAAATCCTGGTGTGAAGGCTGTTATATTTAGTCGACGTATTTACAAATAGGTTTGATAAAACGCCATAATGTGGTTAATTTTTTGTCAACATAGGCAACATCTGAATTTCAGATAAAAGCCTCCTTTTCAGTGAAAGGAAAAAAATAAAATCACGTAAAATCAAGTAATCATGTTTCCTGTTAGTTCCTTTTATTTGTATCTCACCCCTTTATATTATCTCGTGTTTTTCTTTCTCTTACTTATTAGGCTGTGGAATGTGGTGATCTGCCCACGGTCCGTGCCATCCTGGAGAATGATGGCGAATCGCTCAGCCGTCTGCTCCGAGTGTCGGACTACAAAGATCGAACAGCGATTGAAATGGCTGCTGAGAACGAACACTTGGATATAGTGGAATATATGATTAAGCATTGTTCGCGAACGCTTGATATGCATAGTGTGAATGAGTCGTTGATGCTGGCAATTAGCAAAGGATATCTACGTATTACACAAGCATTACTAAATCATCCTATGTACCAGAAAAGCAAAGATAAGTTCAGACTAGGAAGCTTGACCAACTACTTTCAACCGAAGAACAACTCCAAATTTGACCATGATCTTACGCCGATTATGCTTGCAGCTCATGTCAATGAAATTGATATTATACGTGTACTACTACGGAGAGGTGATTTGGTCAAGAAACCGCATCACACACTTTGTGAATGCACACCATGCAATAATAAAAGGAGGTTTGATCCTTTAAAACATTCCTTAGCTGGAATACATGCTTATAGGGCGTTGGCAAGCCCAGCATATATTTCCTTAACTAGCCAGGATCCTATATTAACTGCTTTTCTGCTTAGTAAGGATCTAATGGAATTATCAGCAATAGAAAAAGAGTTCAAGGTAATAAGCTTTATTTTTCATAATACGTACCCCTTTTCAAGTTCTATATGAATTTTTTGGCGTGTATGTGTTTCAGGGTTATAGTTTTGTGACTGTTACGTCATAAATAGAAAAAGAATTGGTTTCCTCTAGAGTATTTAAGAGAGTGCATCCTTTGTTTTAAATATATACATTTATGAAGCGCTTTTCAACATTCTGAATGAGTAAAACTGTTAAAGAAGCTTTGGCACATTAAATTACAGAACACCTTCAATTTTGTCAAAACTGAGGTGTTTGCATGTTTGTATTGTTTTTACATGAGTTAAGCCTCGCCTGAAATGAATGAGCAAACTTAAACAGTTTAGGTGAATCAAACCACACTGGCGTGGTTGTTTTATTGCAGTTCCCTATGTTGCATGCCTGAAACGCAAGAAAATGCATGTCAGAGTTCTGTCAATTTTCCTGTAAACCTTTCAGATTGGTCGAAGATATTTATGGAATCATTGCCTGTCTCGATTTACTAGAGGCATATACATTTATCTGTTAACACGAAGGTCGTCTGACTTCGACTTGAAATTGGGGCCCTTTCCGGTTGCTATTAAAATATTTCTTGGTGTAAAACTCTATTTAGTGTTCAATGCAAGTCCCTATCTATTTTAGAGAATTTTGTATTTTGCTGGAAATGTGCCTGTGTCCCTTTAAACATCAGGTGCGCCATTTAAATAATTTTGGTCGGTCATGAACCCAATATATAAAGGAAATGGGGGTAATTCTCTTGTGAGTAGGTGCAAATTACCGTGAAGCTATCACGAAGATGTTGAGGATGACTTACCTATAGGCATGTTGATATTCATTTTTAATTGCGTTTCTTTCGTACTTAGGCTACATTAGAAGAAGTTGTAAGTTATTTTCCTTAATACCTGAATACCTTATTCGTAAGTAACCTCTCCATGCTGTTGATGGGGGCCAAACCAGTCTGAGCGCCGTACTCAACGCTAAATTTGTCAAAAATCGCCTCATCTCTTTTATTTTTACCATGTGAGCAAGGCCTTTTCGAATAGCTGAGCGTTGGTGACTTCGAACACATCGGTTTAGCACCCATCAACGCGACAGGAAAGTGCTATTCTGAATTAAGTGCTTTGCGTTGGTCATTATTCAAGTTTTATTATTCGTTATTTGGACAACGTTGAATCCTTTAGGAAAAAAATTTCCCACCAACACGAGTAAGCTAGTCGTGAATGCTTGTTTTATATATTTGCAAATAGTGAAAAGACTTGAGCTTGCTCTCTCAAATGGGGTTTTTGTCCCCTAAAGAAATATCCGATGATAAAAATCGTATAACGGGTCCCGAGGTGTGGGGGCATTTTTTAGGTAGGAATGTGTATTCCCCGTTTCGAACTTGGGTGCTTGACGACTGCTTTTTTATTTGTTCTTGTTTTATTTCTCAAGAAAGTCTTGGTAATTGAGAAATTGTAGGCTTTAAAGGCGTACTGCACATTTTCACAAAATATGAAATTTTCTCAATTGCTCTTCAAAAAAAATGATAGTCTAGGCATTGTAAGAACAGAGATATATTTTACACATAAAAATAACATACCCCAAAACAGATAGGGACATGATATGAGGATAAAGACATGCATGTAATTTGTAGGCCAACTTTCCAAGTTTTCCATTTTTTTTTTACTAAAATTGGAGTAACTTCATACATGAATATTTTGACTCGTCCTCCTGATAATTAAAACCACAAAGGTTATAGACAGATCAAAAAGTGTGCATAGCGTGGGAATCATGCATCCGGCGTGCGTATTCTGTGTTAAACGCCATTTTCGTCGTCTGCTGAATTTAGTGTCGCCGGCGACGCCAAATTAATAAAATCGTTCTGTTTACCCCCCTAAGGAACTGATTTTGTCTTAATCATTTCGGTGAGGGTTTTTGTATAATAAAAGCCTTACAACCTGCAAAAATATCGATTTTGAAAAACTTGAGGGCGCCATTTTTCAAATGTGCCAGTTCCTCTTTAAAGTTGAGATTCGGGCTAAATTTCCATCTCAGTTAAAAAGCTCCCTAAGAGGGTATCTTAGGAGTAGAATTATGCTTCAATTAGGGGTTTGGAGAATTGCTGTGAGGCAACAAAATGGAGGTCCTAATAGCCGCCGCCCTTAGACTTTCCTATCTCAATGGCCCTGTTCGTTTCTAGCTCCTTCTATCGATATTAAATAATGGCGACATTTCAGCATCGTTTACTGGGTATTTTTTCAGCATATGAAAGAAATAAAATAATTTGACGTACATACAGGAAGCTATGTGCTTTTATCGCAAAAAAACCACACAAACACCCCTTACTCGGGGACTTTGACTGGTATCCCCGTAAAAAAGTGACATGGTCCTTTTTAATACAATGGTGGATGTTTCCCAATTAGCTGGAGCCGTTCGGTAGTTTATTTGAGATTAGAAACCATAAGATGTTAATTACCAAAACATATCTTTCAATTCAACCTAACCATGGCAAATAAACCGCTAACCCAACCAAAAATTGTGTAATTCCTCTGTTTTCACACATTATCATTTGCTCTTTCGATGTTGTTTTAGTTTCTAAATTTGTTTGATGTGTTACTACTATCTTACTGGCAAAATTTTACCATTAATAATACCTTATCGAACAGAACGAGTACAGAGAGTTGGCGAAACAATGCAAAAATTACGCCTCAGAACTACTCCACATGTGTCATAATTCGGACGAAGTTGCGCACCATTCTCACCAATAAGGTCTACGTCACTAGACGGATCCAAGGTTCGCCAGATGAACGCGCGAACGTCTTTACTCGAGCCCTTCAGAGAGTGCCGAAGAAAAGAACAGAATCGTTCCCCGCCAGACTCAAACTTGCCATATAGATATAGACACAAACAGGTAAGCAATTATTGAGATGTTTTCTGCTTTACAAGTAGGCCGTGGCGGTATTTAAGATCCAGCAGTGTCAGCAGCTGCTCTCAGGGTCCCCTCGGGCACACCTTAGTCGCACTAAAGTGCGATATTGCGTTGCTTCTTGACGCTAAAGGGGGCCCCACCTTAAGCTGCTGAAAGGGCCCTTTTCCTTAAATCCGCCACTGAACTAAGTTTTATTTTTAGGACGTGTTCAAAGGTTTGCAGACATCAACGTATTTGTATAATTTATTTGTTGACTTCACAGAACAATGCTGCAGTGTTTATTATTTGTTGCAACTCTTTGCCCTTCTAAATTAGAGCCCAAACACAAAAGCAATAATGTAATTTGAAAAGAAAGAAAAATACAAACAAAGACAAGCACAACCAACATCAACTACTACTACTCCGTGCAAATAATGCTATGAATTCGTCACTACAATCTTGTTGGAACGAGTTTAGTTTCATTTTCACGCCTTTCGTAGCGAATACTAAATGATCTAATTATTTTTGCAGCATTTTATATTGCATAGATAGTGCCCTAACCAACCAGTTAAACTTGAAGCATTCACAGAATAAATGAAATATTCAAATCATTGAAAAACTCTCCTGAAGACCCATACTAACTTCTCAAGATCACGATACTTTTTTTATAAATAAAACCAACTAAAAGATGCTGCTAGCACAATGTAATAAAATGACATCTTTCGAAGAAGATACTGTTTTGAGAAATAGAAAGCATTCCATTATAAGCGAAATATTCGGTTTTCAGCTAGAATAAGCACAAAAATCCAGGGTATGCAAAGAGAATATTTTGACTTTTAAATAAAAAACCTTTCTTCCGTCTTGGGAATCATACCTAGCAACAGACGTCATGCAGAACATCAAACATTTCAAATCCAAATTGTCCCAGATATGCTGTTAAAACAAACATTATTTTGACGGCAATACCCTGATATAGTCGCATAATATAGAAAAAAACATAAGCCAACTATTTGTGTATACTCATATAACATCACCATGAAATAGCTGCCTTATGCTTCATTCTGTATTATAAAGCTATATCAGGGTATTATCATTTTGACAGTATATTCAACTTTAAGGAACCGTACTTTTACAGTAAAGTACTGTTAGTATTTTTCTTGTATTGCTTTGGATTTGTTTTAACAATATCCGTTATACTCACACTACAGCTATTCGCAATTATTTTGTTACACCGAGAAAATAACTGTACCCATGTTTAATGTTAGCAGGGGACTGTAGTGAAAGAGTGTGCGCTTCCGGATAAAATTTTGAATTTTTGCACACCATTACTTTAGGCATTGATAATCCACAAAATCGATGGAAGCACTTGCCAACCCCCTTCAACATGTTCAATAAACCCAGCTTGGGTTTCAAGGTTATACAGGGGTCAAAATTTTAAAAATGCTCCAATCATGTGTAACCTTAACATCCAAGCTGGAGGCAATAAAGATGTGTGAAAAGTGCTTCCATCAACTGATTATGAATGTATAAACTTGTACCAAAATGCACAATTTTACCAAGATTTGTACGTTCACATGAGATCTGTGCACTGCAATCCACCACTATGTTATGAACATTTGTCAATAATTAATTTTAGAAAACCTTATCAGATTTAAAAGGCTGGGCCCTTAGTAAACATTGTGATACCAAACATATCATCTTCTTCTTCTTAGCGTATCCACAAGTCATTGGCAATGACTTGTGGTGGTGTCAGGATTTATTCAACTATGTAAGCTGAACTGGGCAGCGTGTATCCATGATACGGACGCTCCTTACATGGCCCGCTTTTTTTTAGACTGGGAGGATTGGGAACAGTCAGGAGTTTTCACTCTACTCTTACTCGACACTGGCTGCGAAGTGCATGTACAGTTGTGACTCTCTGTACACGGGACCTACGGCTTAACGTCCCCTCCGAAGGACGGGATGCTTTCATGATTCATTTGCCCAATTCCTAGTGAACCATGGAGGAGAGCGGCATTCTGTATTTAATCAACAGCTGGCATACAGATCAAATCCAGAATTGAGTACCCGAATAAATATCATGCTCTATGCAGATAACAGTTTTAAAACAAAAGACCTTCTTTCGTGCAACCATACATCATACATAAAAAAAGAAGCAAAACCAACAACTTAAGTGCAGCCCATAAATGTGAAAGTAATAAAGCGTATCTGTGAAGACAGTAATGGCCATTTTGAAGAACAATTTAGTGGCTTATCCTTAATTTGAAATATAACATTCACCATCGTTACGGGCACATATGCCCTTCGGTTTACAGCTTCAGAAAATGATTATAATTTATTAGATATTATAAAATGGACAATTTTATTTTGCATAAATAAGACTTTACATTTCGAATGATAACACAATATACTATTTGGACCTATCCCGCAAAACAGATTGATTGAAACAATATAATGGTCCTTCCTTTCTTCCCTCTTTCTCTTTAATTTTCTTCCAATCGGTCGCCAACAGTTACGACGAATCATTTGCAAAGAGAATAATGTCTATATACATTCAAGTGATTTACGATTCTTTATAACATACCGATATACATTTTATAAAGTGTATCAGTGAAAAATAGGCATGTCTGTCTGTCATTTTTAGTGTGCTATAGCAATGCTGAATTTCAGACAAGTAGTTTGCAATAATTCAAATTTCTTGGTAGGGAACTTTCTGAGATACTTTGTACGCGGTATGCTGTATGGCTAAATGGGCAATAGCCAGAGATCGCCTCATCAAATTTGATAATCGGTTACACACATACTTTACATACATACCTACACTTTTAAACCGGGGGCTTAATTTCATTCAATAACTCAACCTCTTTATCCGGCCCTGACCATTTTTTTTAAATTTTGACCAATTTTCCTATATTTTGTGGATTTCCAAACCAAAGACGATCTTTTTCTTCAATTTTTAGAGTCTTAAAGTCACCCTTATCCAATTATCTTTCATATAAACATGTCAATAGCTTGTCTTCCACTTAATTTTCTTCTTCTGTTTTGTTAGCACCTAAAATAATACACCTCACGACCGCCATCTTGGATATTCTGCCAAATGTTCATTAATTTAGTAGTTTTATTGCATTTTGAAACCATAAACCTTCGTGTAATTATTTTACCACTATCTCTCATATAATACAAGTTAAATGCTTGTTTTCAACTTAGGTATCATTTTTGAACAAGTGATCGAGCTGTCTATGTAACTGAAACACTGTATTTTTTTAATTCTGAAACCATATTGAATTTTGCTAATTGAAGATAATGTGACTTACTGATATGAATGAGCACAGCTTATCACTATTTATTACAACTTCAAGATCAATACAATTACTTACTGAGCAATTGCTACATAATCATTTCTAATCCTACAAATGAATGTTATTTTACTAACTGTACTGTACTGTACAGGTATGCACAATTGTGATTTTACTTGCATGACTGAAGTGAGAAGAGAGGGAGAATTGAATAGGATATGTGTTAGCGTTACTTGAAACTTGGTCCCAAGTTCACTTTGTCCCTTTGTGCAAAACCAATGATTACTCGGTTATCCATGACCGCACATGAACAAATTACCTGTCGTTGGAAAGAGGAATATGTGGCTTATAAGATGGCATTAATTATTTTGATGTAATTTTACACAATTACCACGAAAATTTGGGAGAAGTTTTGTTGCGTTTTTATTGATACGCCCTGTATATGTAATTAAAAGGATACAGAGTGGATTAGTGATAAAATCTGCGAGTGTTTGCTATATGTGCAAAATCCCTTAACATACGTGCAGTGTACGGTCAATGTTTCTTCCCGCAAAAAGGGACGACGCTTTATAACCGTGCGTTGCTAAACTGACTAAATTTCCTTAGCTATAGTGGCAATCAAATTAGCTCTATTATATTCAACCGATATTGTTAAACATTCATAGCCTCAGTTCTATTATTGGTTTATCGGGTACCGAGGGGGTATATTAATGCTAATGTGTACCAAAGGTGCTTGTCTGGTTTCAAATGTCAATATTAGCCGACAACTAAGGTAAACCAATCGCGTACCTGCAGGAATAAGTCCAATAATTGATCCTATCCAATTTGGATGTGCAATACCAGGCTCAAATTCCACAATTGGAAGCGCAATAATTTCATGTATTTCACTAGAATATCATTTTACTTCTTTCTCTGTAAATATGATGTTGTAATTTATACCAAGTGTCCAATGGGTTGTACCGTATGTATATATGACGTTTGATTTCAACTTTAAGTAAGAAAAATACTATTGCAAGATATTTTCACATGGTTTATTATGTTTAAAACAATAAACACTTTGAAAGCATCGCTTCACACATTTAGGTGTCAAGAATTGACATATACTTATAGTAGATTCAACCCATCGTGTCACTTCTAGTATTTTTCCGAAGGTATGGGCATTGAATGAGGGACATGTGCAGGGGTGGAAATTAAAATTCCTCGCTAAATCTATTGAAACAAGTAGTCCGATAGCAGAGAAAAATCAATTCTATGCTTAGTGAAGGCATTAAGTCAACGTAGCGCATTTATAGCGACATTAACAAAACATTATGACTAATCGCATTTGCTTCAATGGTATTCAATGTAACGGGCGAGTTGAAAGATACTGACGTTTGAGCGCAAGGGGGTGAAGCCCGTTCAAAACCAGTCGTCCGTGCTGGGCGCTGACATTTTGAATATTGCACGGAATAATTATTAGTTTGGGTGCTTGTATACACACATAATGTCAATTCGATACAAAACAATCCGGCAAAATATCAGTTGTTGGATGTTGGGTGCTATTGGGTGGTTAAATTTGTCCTACCCATGGCCACACAACGAATGAAATGACACGTCAGTCGTCTTGATTTAAATAAACCGCCTCAATGAATACATCTTTTCACCTAAGCGCGCATTGCATTATGAGAAAAAAGAGTATCTGAGCACAATGATCCAGGTGCACTATTATTACACCTGGCCACCTCTAACACTTACATCAATTTGTATCACTACCGATTAGTGCATATGCAAAGCGGCACCCACAGTATGTGGAAGAAGCGGAGGCAGCCATTGCTTTCTATTGTTGGTACTCTATGTTTTCTTTGTGGTCGGCAAAACATGCAAGACAATGAATTCTAAAGATGACGTAACGTTTTGCCTCTCTATCTATATAGAACATCTTTGTTTGAGCGCCCGTGTTTATATACAAGGAACACGAAAGTCTTTGCACTCTCTATGTAACCATGAAAGACCCGATAATCTTAGTTCGTTAGTGAAACAGGTGAAGCGGGCCACATATTCTGACTCCTCTGCCAACTCATCGACGCTGTCCAAAACTTTTCGTCCGGTGACACGATGGGTTGAATCTACTATAAAAGTGAATTATTGTTATTGCTAAATTGAATGCATCTTTAAACATAAATATTTAGCAAGTTCATGTAATGAAGCACAATTTGTATGGTATCTATGAATCAATTTTCTTCTAATTGATAACAATATGTTCTCTCTAATTTTCTTATTATTGTTGCTTCTTTTGCCAAATAAATATTATCTTTTGCTTCTTTGTTATTTTCGAGCGGAATCTCTCATTTTAAAAGGATTTTTGTTCTGTCTTCTGATTTTAAGAATATAATTCGCTGCAGGTCATTTGTGTAAAGACATGCTAAAATGCCTTTCCACAGTTAAGTGCATTAGCTACATGAAGCATGACGTTTTCTCCCATTTCTTGACATTACTCGCTGGTATAAATGTTAAATAATGTAGAATCGTCACGAACGCTGTACCGTATGACGTTTACTGGAATTCAATTCTATTTTATTATACATTACTCCTTATGGTCACGAGAGGAATTACTTTCCGATGCAACTAAGCGTATCAAAATCGATATTGCGTTTATGTGAAGATTTCGGATGACGTCATTCTTTCGTGGTATGTCGTCATAGCTTCTGTGGCATATTGATAATGACACGTTTTTGTTAAAAATACTTACTGTAATTGCAATTGGTACCCATGCCAACGTGTTGTACTTAATTGTTACCCAACTGTCCCTTTCTTTATTTAATTGTTTTCTGTCTGTTTGAAAGAGTAAATCAATTTAAAAATCGAAGGCACTTTAATAAATTGAAAGGAAAACAAGAAATGACCTAAATGTTTTCATTCTACTGTAAATGCATTACCCGTAAGGCCAATATTTGTCAATATACACAAGGCTACTAATTATTTATTGCTCGACCTCTTTGGTTTACATTTCATAAGTGCAAAAACCAGTACTTTCATAATAATCGAAATGTTAATTACAATGACTGGGAGCCTTCCAGAAATCTGTTACAATCTGTAGCAGATTTTGGCAGGAAGTTATAGCATTTCGCACCCATAAATTCACGCATGAGCGTTTCTTGCAAATAAATAAATACCTGAAAATAAATTCAGATAATATTTTGGTATCTCAGATATGGAACAATCCAAAAGATGAAGTTTGTATTTTAGAAGTTTATAATGTCCTAAATACAACTTCAAGTAAGATGTTTTGACATGGAATGCATGTGAATTGCTATATCGCTGGCGAGAGTATCTAGACCATGTTGTAGGGGTGAGACAGTTAAAAATAAATCTAAATGAATTCGGGTTCGAAAGGGTTAAAATCTTATGATCAGTGTTGTGTACTGTAAATCAAATGTGTAAGCTTTAAATGTGTTCTGTTTTGATGTTAAATGGCATCCACAATACTGATGTTCTAGCATGTGGGCTTTAAAGCAGTCTTAATACTCAGAGCCTTCCAATAAAATTTTGTCAGCTTATATTCAAGCGCATTAGCACCCGAAAATTACCTTAAACTAATTTATCTCTCTTTTTTCTCAGTTCGTAGCACACCCACATATCCAACACCAGCTGGCCACAATGTGGTACCAAAACTTCCCAGGTTGGCGGCAAAGTGGCTTTTTCTACAATTGTTCGCTGTATTCCTTATCCCTGCATGTCTACCGTGTATGGCCTTGGTGTATTGGGTAGCTCCAAACAGTAAGGTAAGTCTACGACAAGAACTGCACATGTGCTATGTGGAGACACGAACCCGTGTCATATGTCCTCAGTATTATACAAGTCTGATATAGTGGTGTTCGATCTATTGTTTTTTGACTTTGACCAATGCCGACAAACCTTTTTTTAATGTTTCTTAAAAATCAATTTAACACATTATTTTAAAAATATTCCACAGTGATAATATCAATCTTTATTTCAATATCATACATACAAAATACAATACAAATGGTATTGAGGACATGATCAAACGCCAAACTGACCTGAGTCGATCATGCCCTGAGGCCTAATTAAGGTCCATGACAAAATATATAACAAGAAAAACATAAACACTAAACAAAGACAGGCAAGCACAACAAAACACAAGACATGCCCCGATTAGGATCATTTATACTCTTCCATAAATTTGAATTTCAATTGCTTCTTAAAATGTTTTGTAATATCATCATAAAACCGATTCCATGCGAAAACAATAATGAATACATTGTTGTTTCTTACATTTTTGGAGTACCAAAAGGTGATTTTTCCAAAATATTTAAAAGAGTTTGACAACTAATTGTTGAACCGAAATCTTCCTTAAGGTTCACTGCACTTCTATAGACCATAACTGTTAACAACCTAACATGAACAATAACAAAATATCATTTTTAAAGGTGGGTGACACGGTCTTGTCGATTTGTCCGTATGTTTTCTTTCTCACATTGGAAGCATATCACCAAAAGCATCTGATTACAAATTTTGAGTGAAATGGGATCAGCCGTTTGGATAGTAGAAGCAAAAAGGTGTACTAAATTGGCCCATAGGACAGTGTGTGTTAATAAATATGGTATACAGGGTGTATAGAAAGTTGTTGACCCTGACCTTGATATGTTCATTAAACCATAACTTCCCTGATATAATCGTAATGCATATTCTGAGAAAATAAAATTGCTTGCAAAAAAAGGAGCTTTTAAACGTTTGTACATATTCCCATTTTTCTCCCATTCCAATGGTATTTACACAGTAAAGCACATTTGGTGTGAATGAATAGATACCTTACTCATATTGTCAATGATATTCTTCCTAAAAGTGGTTTATTGTGGCACTGGCATGTTAAAGGTAATAACAAAACATGCTTTTCAAAACAATAATAATATTATATATAAAGCCTGTAAGTTTTTCAATAATTGTTTGCAAAAAATATTGCACAAAATGAAATATATCAGAAAGCGTGTTTAAACAAATTTGAAACAGAATTTTGATGAAACTTTCATTTGATCAATGACTTGTTTTGAAATAAATTTGTAACAGATAAAGTATTTTCGATAAGTGTTTTTGCATAACAATATTCCAAAAATATAACACTGTTCTAAAGAACTTTAATGTTCCTCTTGCCCAGTCCACAAAGTCATTCAGTTCAGTTTCAAAACTTTATAGACGGTATGTATAAATTATCTTCTTGAACTCGGCAAAGGAATTATTATAATAATTTCTGTTGCCTTAGTTTTTCAATGAAGTCTTCTTTCAACATTGATTTCTACATTTTTAAAGTTATTCTAACTAATAACAAGGGACTTGAGCTACTGGAAGCTAACAATGGTTAAATTAGAGAGAATAAAGCTGTTGAAAAGATGTGTTGTTTTCACTATCTGTACCAGGTGATAATTGACTTTTTGAATGTTTGAAATTAATAATCTGATACATTTAATTAATTGACTTGCATGCATTGGTTATCTTTGAATTCACTGCGTCTGATTATCTACAATTTACTCTTGTGAAGCAAAGGTTAGAAAGATTTGTCACCATATTTAGACGAAATGATGGAACTGCTTAACTGTGTAAATCCCGTTGGAATGGTGTGAAAACGGATGAGCCTAGAAAATTGGTCATATCTGCCTCATTTCTTCACCAATTTCCTTCATTTTTTCAGCATAGAAAGTACAAAACATGCAAATTGTGAAAACGGCAACATCGTCACAGTTGGGTAAACAGGTTTGGGTCAAATCTTGTGTTTCATCATGCACATTTTGGATACACATGGTATACCACACTCGCAGACGTTTTTTTTTTTCAGTTCATAAAATAAAAGGAAAACTTTTTCTGGGCCTAAAATTTCACTTAGTTAATAAGAAAATAATGAACTTTCTTTTGATATCAAAATCTTCGTTTTGGGTTGAGATTGTCGATTGGGTCATCCACGTTAAAGAGCAAGAAAAATTAAAAAATAAAAAAAAAATTCCAAATAATTTTGCAAATTTATGTCAAATACACGAAAATATATGCAGTTGCCACAACAATAATGTAGGCATGTTTTTCACTGATAGTGCTTTTAAACCTGTTTCTCGTGTACCTCATTACCCAAAACGTACGGCGCACATATGATTCTTAATTTAACATCATCACTTAATGAGACGCGATGTTTGATTGATTAGTGCCAGTGCCAGTTGTGAATATTACTGAAGTGAGACCACCATAACGGATTAATGGTTTCAAAACATAAACGAAACTATTGATTTCTTGTCATGTTTTAAAAATGGCAAGGAAAATTAATTTTGACACGGATCGCATTGAGATTGATAAGCTTTGCAAATCGAACGAATGGGACAAAGCAGTCGAAGAAGGAAAAAGACATGAACATTCGACAGTTAATTAAGTTTATTTCTAACGTTTAACTTAAAGGGAATATGTTGTAAGAACCAGAAAGCCGGTTTTCATCAAATATAATGACATCTGCTACAAGTATCTCTACCTCATAAAGAGGTTTAATGTTTTAATATTTGACAAAATATAGGGAAAATAGGGTCTATTACTTAGCTAAGTACAATGGCATTACATATTTAATCAGTCTTCCACCTGACATTAACAGATTAGTACTCCGAGGCTCTGAATGCAAAAGGATGAATTTCACTCTTTTAGATTAGGGTGATAAAAACGAGTTGGTTCTACCATTTCTGATAACTTTCTTTTATAATATGACCTAACTTGCGAGATTTATATATTTCTAGGAATAAAGTTGGCAAGTTATAAGTTGCAAATGGTTTTGGCATAAAGTGTAACGTGGGGAACGTGTTGGCGCTGCGTATCTTCCCTCGCCTTTCACCAATGAGGTCTCGGGTTCGATTCCCGGCAGGGGCTCGTTCTCGGTGGCTTTATGTGAATTTGGTTTCTCGATCCATACTCGTTCCCGCAGGTTTTCTCCGGTACTCCGGTTTCCTCCTGCTTCTAAATCGAGCTTCTTGGCATAAATCTGTTCTGGTATTATGGTTTCTCTGATGTGCTGAGCGCCTTTCATGGCAGCCGCACAGCGCCTTGATCACGTTTACGTGGATATGTCGCGCGTTAAAAATACAAATTATTATTATGTTTAATCACACATTTCGTCGGGTGTATTACATAGTGACGGATGTTGAATTTTTACACTTTTTACAAAATTAACGGAAATGGTACTAAATACTAAATCTTCAAACATGCCAAGTGACGAACCTTGCAAGTACTTCATTAATTAATAATCTGAGTTAGAAATTTTCCAATTTTGACTAATGTAGTTGTTAATTCGTTTCTTAATCGGATTTGATTGTTTGAATCGCATGTGGGGATGTGTACGGACCCTCTATAGAATTCGCGATTTTTCAAATGCGATTTTCTCAGAAACAAAAATTCGTATTGTGTTTAACATCCGTCACTATGTAATAAACCTAACGATTTGAAAAAGTACAAGTCCTTTTTAAATAAAATAAAATAAAATAAATGCACGTATTTATATAGCGCGTTATACAATAAGTCTCAAAGCGCTTTACATTTATTCCGCTGTCACTAGGATAAATCACTTTTTTCACATATTGAAAATTCGGCTGCCATTTATAACGGCGCACATCATGACTACCCCTAACAGCTACCCATTTACACCTGGGTGAAGTGAGACAAGCGAGACAAAGTGTCTTGCCCAGGGACACAACACGTTGGCCACGGCAGGGCTCGAACTCACAACCCAATGATCATGAGTCCTGCGCTTTTACCACTGGACCACACGTGCTCTCTAAATACTAAATCTTCAAACATGCCAAGTGACGAACCTTGCAAGTACTTCATTAATTAATAATCTGAGTTAGAAATTTTACAATTTTGACGTATGTAGTTGTTAATTTCGTTTCTTAATCGGATTTGATTGTTTGAATCGCATGTGGGGATGTGTACGGACCCTCTATAGAATTCGCGATTTTTTCAAACGCGATTTTCTCAGAAACAAAAATTCGTATTGTGTTTAACATCCGTCAGTATGTAATACACCTAACGATTTGAAAAAGTACAAGTCCTTTTTAATTAAATTGTATTTTCCAAAGGCTTATTTAAAGGAATAACAATGTCTTAAAAGACTTTTTGTTACTTTTAAAACACTTGAAATCATTAAATAAGGGCTAAGTGTTCTTTTACAGATTAAGTAGCTCAAACAAGAGGCACTTTGATATTTTGTCTTCAAATGATGATAAATCAAACCAGTTAAGTCGCGTCGTAATTGTTAAAATAAGTGGTATTTATATCAACATATCAATGCCTTGGGAGTTAGGTAGAACATTACCATCTTACACCTTAGCGAGGTGACGTTTACTTAAATAGTAACCATTTGAGGTGATTTAATAAGAAATCAATTAGCCACTCTTTAAGGAAAGATTGCAACATTTGGTTTCGAATTGACCCGCACTCGGGTTACACTTAAGTTTATGTTGGCTATCCAAAGACGGGAACAACCCTTATCCGTTGAATAAAAATGTTAAAGTTAAGTAAACCATATTATGTACTGTTGCTAGTATACTCCGCATTGCGTTAACTTTACTTGCATTTGACTAATTCTTTACTCATCAGCCAAGGGTTGTTCTTTTAAATTAGAGGTTAATGGCTGAATATTTTTAGCTTCGAGTGCATTGGCCAAAAATCAATGCACGCGCGCTCAGTTTGATGACGAATAATGGCACAAGCCCCGCAGGGGCGCGTACCATTATGAGTCTGGTCAAACTGACGCAAGTGCATTGATTTTTGCCAATGCACGAGAAACTAAAAATATACAGACATTAACCTAATTCATAAACGTGATTACGATAGACAGTTTTACAAGAAAAATCTGAATATGTCATGAAATTCAATGCAGCAATGTTTTTAACGAAAAGATTCACATACCCGCTCATAAAATGAATCAATCCAACGTTGCGCGTAAAAGTTCTAGGCACTCCGAGTACGCTCATTAACATACGCACCGTGCAATGACAAATATCAATGCATGGTTTTTGTCCAATCATATTTCCTCTCTCATAATAAACGTTTATGAATCACCTTTTTACAATGTCTAAAATACATTTAGGGTGTTGAATGTCAAAACAATCAATGCTTACTGTAAGGTTAAAGTTATACAATTTAAAATAGATGCATTAAAATAACCTTTAGGTTTTAAACCATCTACACCTATAGCTATAGTTAAAACTTTTCTATACTTGGATGTCCTCCTTAGATTAATGCTTGAAATGAGACCTCAGGATTTAAGCCTGCAGTGCCAATATCCTTCAATATTACATAACATTTTAATACTTCGATATTTTAAATTATTTCCATTCTTTACATTTTATTTTATTTCTTGTTAGGTCGGAAACCTCTACACACGTACTGCGAAATGTCGCGTTTTTAAACTGTGTGTATTGACTTTGTTTAGTGAACTGGAGCCATTCGTTTGCGTAATAAAACCTATGTAAATGTCAGTGAATGTCAAAAGCCTCGATTTACACCATTTGAAAAGTAAATATATAGCTCGTAACGAATTAGATGCTTGAGTTATCTCACGCTACGGAAACAATACTGTTCAGCGAATACCGTGATTACAAAAAAAGACTTTATAGAATACTAAAAATAGAGAATAAAAAAAAAACATTGCTAAGGTTGACTGTTTAGCAATCTAACATGTCTTTTACAGTTTCTGAGAAAATCTCTTTTGTTTGTAAAACAAATGTAAATCGATTGACTAATTTCTTAACTCTTACGTTTAAAAAACTTGCACTTAAGTGATACATTAGGAAGTTAGGAATTATATTCAAATCCACGAGGTTCAAAGTTTACAAAATAAACTCCATTGTTTCCTTCATTTTGCACTCTTCTTAAATAGTTATATTTACGGAGAACCACACTATAAAATCGCTGGCTTACATAACATAAGCGCAGATAACGAGGATAACTTTAACTATTAATTAAGTTCTACTTTAATTCATCATCTGATCTAGTCGGCCATATTTATTATTCTTCCCGGTCAGAGGTCATCCCCCTGTTGTCGGTTCAGTGTTGTCGGTTCAGTGTTAACAGTGACCTAGAAATGGGTGTTGGAAATTACTGTATGTATATGTGAAAAGTGTAGGACATTACACACACTATTATAAAACTGTAAAATTAATAGAAGTGATAGTTTTGCTGTTTATCATCCCTGTTTGTTGTTAAAGGGTCATTTCGTGATCCACAACCTCGCCTCGAAGTTGAGATTTTTATATCATCTGAACAGTTGGTATAAGTCAGGGGTATCCAACCTGCGGCCCGCGGGCCATTTGCGGCTCGCTACGAGCTCTGAAATAAAATATTTGATAATAAAAATTTAATTTGAATTAGTTCAATTTCCTCAATCTGAAACCGAACTTTTATAAACATTGTGGGAAAACCAAAATGTTTACAAATTTGCTAAAAAGGTCAACATTTCTCGGAAACATTGAAGTGATAGTTTTGCTGTTTATCATCCCTGTTTTGTCAGCTGTTGTTAAAGGGTCATTTCGTGATCCACAACCTCGCCTCCGAAGTTGAGATTTTTATATCATCTGAACAGTTGGCATAAGTTTATAGTATATATATATAACCTTACGTGCAAATTGGTCTGCTCTTGAAGAAATTTTTCATTTTGTATTACAACACAGTGGTCTATGGGGCAGTGTGATGCAAATTAACATTTGCGCATAATATCAAAACCCACCGTCAAAATTAAATGGATTTTTTAAATAACCTTTTCTCAGGGATATCTAGTGAACTATAAACCAAAACATTAGGTGCTAGGTTCACGAAATGTACCTTTAATTGGTTAAAGCAATATTAGCACATTTTTTGAAGAGCGCCCCGAATTTTTCCAAAAATTGAGATTTTTACACGGTTGCATTGGTAACTGCCTAGTAAACTATACCTGTGAATGGTTAAGCTCGAAAATGTCTGTGTGTCACAAACGAAGGAATTTTGTAATTAGAATAATTATTATCGGGATCCCGATAATAATCCAACGGCTGCTGGAAACGGCCTTCCAATGTGTAAATAGCCAGGAAATAGCGCCATGTACGTGTCTACGCTCATCCATTAGTTGTTTTATTGATTCAGGCAAGTCAAGTTAGAGGTTATCTTCTCGAGGTGGCACTATTTCATCATGGACGGACATAAACGTAGCATTTCCAGCTCTGCCGTTAAGTCCAATCTGGGATCCCAATTCTAATTACAAAATCGCTTATTTTATGATAAATACGCATTTCTTAGCATTCTCGTTCGCAGTATAGTTTCCTAGACAATTACCAACGTAACTGTGCCAAAATATCAACTTTTGAAAATTGGGTGCGCTCTTCAAAAAGTGTGTCATTATTGCTTTAATTTATCCATGCAAATAGCAAGATGCACTGAAATAGTTACTTCTCCATACAACAGAATACCATAATTTTGAGTAAAAAATAAAAGAAGCAAACGCTTTTAAATCTGCTTTGTTTTCTTGTTTAATTCTTGTTTACTTCTACAATAAGCAAAAAGGATTACTCGAAATTTCGTAAGAACTCTCATTACTTAATGAGCTGCCTAAGTGTTCCTAACTCTCTACAGGGATCTGTTATACTTCGTGTTTCTACGGATCTATATCACAAGGGACCACTAAGCATTTAAAATATCGCCAAACTGTGGGTCATACTGTGACAATTGACCTCGCGAACTTGAGTAGTTCACCAACAGGCAACATTCATTACGCAACAGCAAGCTAATTCAATCTGTACGAATGACAATTGACGCAGTTATTGGACTATATTTATATATCTATATACTATATATTATATATCTCTATATATATATAATAGGCGAAGATAATTGATACAAAAGCGGGCGTTGCTACGATCGAAAAGGAACTAGCTGTGGGAAGGACTCGAACCCACAACCTCTCTATCAGTAACTAGAGCGCGTCTAACCATTAGCGCATCCCACTTGATGGGTTTTTTGTTCGAGTTTCTACCTCACTAGCGTTTCCCACCGCCTTTCGACGTCACGAGTTGCCGCCCTCAATCAGACGATCATCATTCGTTTTCTCAAATGTGGAATACGGACAACTCAAATTAATTATATGATACGTAAGAATGGTGAGTTGACACGAATCTGATTTGATTTTTGTTACAGAAATAATGTATAGGCGAAAGAAATTGATGACAAAGCGGGCGTTGCATACTATCGTAAAAGGCACTTGCTGGAATGGGACTCGACCCCACAAACTCTCTATCATACTGAAGAGCGCGCTAACCAATTGCGCCATCACAACTTGATGGGTTTTTTGTCGAGTTTCTACATCACTAGCGTTCCACCGCCTTTCGACGTCACGTAGTTGCCGCCCTCACTCAGACTATCAGCATTCGTTTTTCTCGAATGTGATACGGACAACTCAAATTAATTATATATACGTAAGTAATGGTGAGTTGACACGAATTATATATATCTATATATATATATATCTATATATATATATATATAATTATATATAATATATAAAAATATATAATGTGGAAATTGGAGCTCTTAAACCTCTGTGATTACTTAACTGTCCATGAAGAAATACAATATGTGAGAAATTGGATGACAGCGCGGACGTAGCATTATTATCGGCCCCAACAAAAACATGAACTTGCTGTGATGGACTCGAACCCACACCTTCCGTTAGAATCTGAAGGTTGTGGGTGTGAGTCCCATCCACAGCAAGTTCATGTTGCGATTAATAATGCTACGTCCGCCCTGTCATCAATTTCTCACATATTGTATTTTTCATGGCAGTAATTCATCAGAGTTGAAGTATCCCATTTCTCACATATGTTTAGAATTTATTCGATTTTCTTGTGTATCAGAATGCTGAAATCACCCTCGGATATGGACGGCATTACGCATTGAACGCTTTGGTGTAGAAACTCGAATCGACCCATCACATGCCGTGGTGGCGTAATTGATTAGCGCATCCGGAGATCTAAACGGAGGTTGTGGTTTCGAGTCCAATCCACTCAATTTCATTTTGCGATTAATAATGCTACGTCCGCGCTGTCATCAATTTCTCTCACATATATATTATATATATATATATATAGCTATATTTTATATCTCTAATATATTATATATAATTACAATTTGGGGATCAGCCTCAATGCTTTATCCCACAGGGTTGCTAGGGCACCCTCAACACTGACTTAGGTTCGGGCCCAGTCGGGTGGTTACAACTCTACTCTTCTCGAAACTGACTGTGATACCGTGTCAAGGTAATGGGCTCTCTGCGAAGGACCGATGGCTTAAGCTTCACTTCGAAGGACGGGGTATTCGAATGGTTCTTTTACCGACGATCTAAATGAACCACTGGAGAGTGGAACTCTAGCTCTGATCAATCTTTCTTATACAAATTACATCAAGATTATGAATATCCTACCCTAACCAATGGATGTTTTCAAATTGTTATACTTTTATTTTTTGGCTACATTCTGCGTGGAAAGGTGGGGAAAAGGTGTCCCTTTTTTCGTACTGTGAAACGCGAACCAACGCAAAAGTTAACAAATTTGTTATATTTGCCGTTTTTTTTGTCACAATTACTTCAGATCTCCCAAAGGATGAACAGCTCTAGAACATGTAAAAACCAATGAACTGATATCGTTTACATAAATCGATTTTAACTTCAAAAAGGTCGGCTATTACATACTGAAATAAAACCACATAAACACAAAAACACATAGACAAACACTTGCGCATGCAGGTAAATAGACCCTGTTAAGGCAGATTAAAGGAATGGCAACATAAACAATACACCGTATAAACATCAGATTAATGAAGCTTTGTTAAAAAAAAAAAGTAAAATACTAAACACCAACAAATTATTATGCATCAGATCTATTCGAATAGCAACATATGTTAAGCAAATTAGTAACAGTCTCTCTTCTTCTTCTTTTACAGTCGGGGAAATATGGTGAGCACACCTCTAGTGAAATTCATTAATCACACGGCTTCCTACCTCAATTTTTTTACTACTTCTCTTCCTTGAATCGGCGTTCTAATGGCTACCAGTGACAATGCGGCCCAGAAACGCGCATTTTTGAATAGTATAAGAGGGCGCAATGACGGCAGTGACCCGTTTTGCTGATATACAACGGCGATCCTAACGCTCAATTTAAACTGAGATTTGCAACCTTAACTCCTTTGGAATATTTATTGTTATATACATAGTTGGTAAGTAATTTCTATTTGGGACACTCCATTTGAGATCGTTGTGGAAAATGTTTCTTCCGTTCGCAGAAAAATGGGCATCCTTCGAAATTGCTCAGAATACCTTTGAGAAGCGGGTCATAGGAAGATGTTGGGATACGATGTCAAGTGTCGTGGGGGGTCATTGAAGGTCATGGTTAAAAGATGCTTAAAATGCTTGTTTGTTCAAAGAAACACATCTAGATTTTTGCGCAAATACCTAAAAGCTTTGGATATTTGGTGTTTTCACTATTGTGTCAAAAATCTCAAGCTGATTAAACAGCATTTTGTAAACTACTTTCTTTATTACTTTTTTTTTGTTGAATGGTGATCTCTACTGGTAAAAAGATCAATAAAGAACTATTAATAGTCTACTGTAATGTTCTGAAAACTATCCTACAGTGGGTCTATGGGGGAAATGTTAACGGTTGTAACATTTGACACAGTATTACTACCGTATGAACTGCGGCTATATCTGAAAGTATGCAGTGTACATTGTTAAATTGCACCTGAGTTAGAACACTGTGCCATGTTGTACCTATATAGATGAAATGTGACCAATAACTTGTCTATACTAAGACAAATATTTACATCTGAAGTTCAAAAAGTTTGACATACAATGTTACAACTGCTAGTGCTATGTGGAATTGAACCCGGAGCTCTGATTTCTTACACAAATAGGAACACTCGGTGATGTTTTCAATTTTGGGTGAACCCATGTAATTTTTTTTCAGTTTTACAAACAGAACTTTCAAAAAATAGTTAATATTATTTATATGACTATTTTTAGAATCAAAACTTGAAATCTTACAATTTTATCCCGAGAAAGTGAACATTTAGAGCAAAAAAATTATAAAATAAAAAGGTGGTCGCTAACACGAAAGATTCTTTCACTTTTTATCGCTCCTTTCCAATCCCCATTAATTATGTGAAAAGTGATAGAAATCAGTATTCCATATTCTTCCAAATTGAACAGTGAATTTCTGCAGTTTGACAAGTACATTTACTGTGAAAAAAAAAAATTTAAGATGGCACTATTCATTTTCTACGTAGGCTATGTTGTGAAAAGATTTCCATAGTTAACCGTATGAGCTACGTTAATTTTTGTTTCTACTCTTGGATCCGTATCGCATGCGTATGTCCAACATAGTATACCTTTTTATACTACTGTCTGTTCAATTAACCTAGATGACTGGTTTTTATTAATTATTTCAAAAAATACGCATGTTCGAAATAAATCACGAAAAGAAAGTTGTTGGGTATCTTTGGACCTAACACGTTTTTACATGACAAAATGAATGGGACATTCTAAACCTTCAAATCTATTGAAATCTGATTATATCACCTTCGTTTTGGAAATGAGCGAATAAAGCTTTGGTACCATTAGCAATTACGTTTTGTGGAAGGTTCCATTGACTCCTCTTTGTAGGTAGTAAAAGTTGTCGTCGCGATCCACCACTGGTACGAACCGTTGTTATTTGCACTGAATTTTTGCAATACAAACGAGATGATATCCAAGGTGTAACCACGGCATTAACTTGAATGGACGGCTTTACAGGAGAGCTGTATGATTCTATTGTTCGTAAGCAATTGAATAAAACAGACAGGACCTCTATTAAAAGTATCGGAAAGTTGTTGGGTATCTTTGGACCTAAGACGTTTTTTACATCTTACATGACAAAATGAATGAGACATTCTAAACCTTCAAATCTATTGAAATCTGAGTATATCACCTTCGTTTTAGAAATGAGCGAATAAAGCTTTGGTACCATTAGAAATTACGTTTTGTGGAAGGTTCCATTGACTCCTCTTTGTAGGTAGTAGTAAAAGTTGTCGTCGCGATTCACGATCAATACTGTCCACCACTGGTACGAACCGTTGTTATTTGCACTGAATTTTTGCAATACAAACGAGATGATATCCAGACTTGTAGTACCCGTACCCATACCCGTACCCGGGTACAAAATTGCGTACCCGTACCCACACCCATAGTCTCGGACCCGTACCCGTACCGATGACTTTATCACATGCTGGACCCGGACCCGTACCCGTACCATTGGTCGCGGACGCGTACCCGTACCCATGGTCTTTGACCGTACCCATACCCATGGTCTTGGACCCGTACCCAGACCCATGGTCTCGGACCCATTCCCGTACCCGTACCCATGTCTGGCCGTACCCATACCCAGGGTTTACGGACCCGTACCGATACCCAAGGTCTCAGACCCGTACCCGTCCCATACCCATGGTCTTGTAACCATCCCATTCCTGTTGTTGTTGCATTCTCTTACCTGTACCTGATGTAAAATAAAAAAAAAAACTAACTGGCCCGAGTATTATTTGTTTTATGGATATTAACAGGAGTTTAATTTTTTGTTTTACTTGATGAATGTTAAAGATGCAACAAGGGATTTTACACTCCGGGGTCCCTAAACAATTATTTGTGCACTGAATGCTAAGCTCCCCATTCTGGACGACTAAGCCGAGAATGAGTTCTTTGGTACAAAAAATGACAATTTCAAATTTTACTTGAAAAAAGTAAAAAATTAAAAATGTTTTGTTGTTTGTTTTATATTTTAAAATAATATAAGTGTAACAACTCTAAATTTACCTTTTGTTTTCACTTTTCCACCTTTGAACGACATTTCTGTAGCCAAATACACAAAAATCAAATATGTATATTTGTGCCTGCACCTTATTTATACAACCCAAACTTTTTTCAGTCTATCTACAGTAATGTTTTGTTACATAATATACAGATACACCAGGGATATTATAGTATGCACTATGCAGTACTATGCACTATGCAGTACTCTGCACCACAGAGAGTATGCCTCAGTGCGCACAATTAATTGCACGTTCGAGTCATTAACTGTTCTCACCATATTGAATGAACTTTACCCATAGGGATACTTACATGTACTGCAAAAACTAATTGGATAGTGAAGATCTGATTACTTGATTCTTCCTTTTCTGCAATTTTTTCAGTTGCCTAAAAAAACTTATAAGGATTACACAGACTTACCCTTCATTATTATAGCTCTATTCCTGCAAAATTCAAATAAATATATTGACTCTTTCAGGTAACTCACTGTGCTAGTTAGTTTTGGAACTCTTGCACTTATATGTAGGCCCTACAAGGGCTTAATACTCAAAAGGTCTGCTAACGTACCCCCAAAAGACTCTTATCCATACCCATGGCACTGTCCTCTACCCGTACCCATGGGTTTGTCGTAAGTGGGACCCGTACCCATACCCGTACCCATGGTCCCGGACCCGGACCTGTACCCGTACCCATGACTTTGTCACAAGTTGGACCCGTACCCATACCCGTACCCATGGGCTTGGACCCGTACCCATACCCATACCCATGACTTTGTCACAAGTTGGACCCGTACCCATACCCGTACCCGTGGTCTGGGATCCGTACCTGTACCCACAGTCTCGGACCCGTACCCGTACCCATACCCATGGTCTCGGACCCGTACCCATACCCGTACCCATGATCCGTACCCACACTACAAGTCTGATGATATCCAAGGTGTAACCACGGCATTAACTTGAATGGACGGCTTTACAGGAGAGCTGTATGATTCTATTGTTCGTAAACAATGAATAAACAGACAGGACCTCTATTAAAAGTATCGGTTTTTCAACGATGCATTTATATGCCCATGCATTAATGCACGCTCAAACACCTGAAATCAAGCAAGATCCTCGAATCAATACTTGTTCGTAACATGCTTTTGAAGCGCCCCTAATTTGTGAATGGGTCTGCCATGAAAGTTTCAGAGTCAAACGTCAATATTCACCTGGACCCAAATTGTTGTCGTTTGCCAATAAAAATCAGTGTAAATTTCAATACAAATCCAAAGAAAAAATATGTTTTCAAGTTGGAACCCAATGATCTTGTTGGGTCCAATGATGAGTAATAACTTTTCTTTCGTGATTTTTTTCGAAAGCGACTATTTTTTGAAATAATTGATAAAAACCGGACATCTAAGTTAATTGAACAGACAGTAGTTGCACAGTGCTTTAAATAAATAAGTCCACTCAGGCATGACAGAGTATACGTGTAGAATTACGACTGAGTTTCGCAAATGGACATATTAGAGAGGTTAAGATTCCATAGGCGATGTGTGCACGTGTACGTGAAACATGGAATTCTTTTGTTCGCTCGATCCACGAACAAAATAATTCAACACTCATAGTACAACTACACACCTCGCGCTTATCATCTAATCCTCCCTATTGTTAACTGTACATAAAAATTAACTGTTGTATTCTAAAATGAACCATCGTAAAATGTTCCTTTATAAACCATAATCAGTCAGTTTCAAACGAATAAAAAATAACCTTTGGTGATGAACTTCGACATTTGACAATATTTGTCTTATACCTCCTTAAACATACGTTGTAGGTAGTACAACTATACCTTTTTTAATCCTTGTAACAAGGCGAAAACTTTGGTTACCTTTTTACAGCAATCCAAGCATTTTTCATTTTGACGACTGTATTATGGATTTACCCCCCCCCCCCGATTCCGCTCTTAATTTCTCGAGGGGCACTTCCGCTAATGTGTTCATTAACCGCTATAGAAGATAAATCTTCTGAGAAATGATGCTCTGCTCTCCACGGTCACGGAATTACTCCAAATGACCCAACTATATTAGCAATATTATTTAAAGTACATGCAAATTGTTAAATACAATACTTCATTTAAAAACTGTCCCCTTTTTTGTAGGGATGTGGTGGCAAGAAATAAAACAAATCTACGAAGAAGGCTACAGCCGCTACCTTGCTTCCACGTGGAACTGGCTTGACATTACCATGCTCAACCTGTATGTGTCTTGTTTCGTTCTGAAAATTATCGGTTATCAGAGAGCTGATGCTGCCATCGCTTATTTCATCCACGATGAAGACTCTTGTGAAAAAGTAACAACAATGATGCGATCGCAATACAGCACTATTACTACACTAAAGGAGGTAAGTATCCGTTGAAATAAAAATATGTCAGTTCTGTAACCCAATGATACATCCCATTTAAATCAATAATGACACATTTTTGAAAAGCACCCCCAATTTTCAAAATTTGATATTTTGGCACAGTTACGTTGATAATTGCGTATTTATCATAAAATAAGCGATCTTGTAATTAGAATTGGGATCCCAGATTGTACTTAACGGCAGAGCTGGAAATGCAACGTTTATGTCCGTCCATGATGAAATAGTGCCACCTCGAGAAAATAACCTCTAACTTGACTTGCCTGAACCAATAAAACAACTAATGGATGAGCGTAGACACGTACATGGCGCTATTTCCCGGCTATTTCACATTGGAAGGCCGTTTCCAGCAGCCGTTGAATTAGTATCGGATATCTCCGATAATAATTATTCTAATTACAAAATTCTTCGTTGTGAGACACAGACATTTCGAGCTTAACCCTTTCATAGGTATAGGTTAGTAGCCAGGTACCAATGCAACCGTCTAAAAATCTAATTTTAAAAAAAATTGCGGCGCTCTTCAAAAAAATGTGGTATATTGCTTTAAGTCTATTAATAGAGAACACAGAAGTATTCAATTGACATAGACATAAGTCGGAGATTTTTCAAAAAAGGATAACATGGAGAGTTAAGTCTTTGTTCATTAACCCAACAATTATAGTCAAGATTTGCCAATATTACGTTTGCCTTAGAAAAAAGATATTCAAATAACGTCGATGTCCATGAAAGAAAATGACGTGTTAGATTAAAGTGTTGTAATAGTTCTTTTTTCATATAAGGACGTAACACTCACTTTCATTAAATGGTTACCACGCCTCACTTTAAATTGTAATATAATAGCAATGCACTAGGCCATGTCTGTCTAGGTAACAAGGCCAATATAACAAGCAATGTAGTATATATTAAGCATGGAAAAAACCGTACTTAATCAGGAGCGTAGTCCTAAATATTGTTCTTCAACTGAAATTTGACATGTCATCGTCCATGGTGTTTCAAAAATAGATTAAATGTAAACACGGTGGTAAAAACACTGTGTGCCCGGATCGAACACACCATTTTCATAAGTGCAAAAAACCGATTCAATCAGTTTGACAACTCTTTACATTTACTTACTATATAAAAATAAGGTGAGAATCAAAGTTTCTTGTTAAAATTGGACACTTTTTACAAACATTCGATTCCTTGTTACTTTTGTAATTCGGTTAAATTTCCGTTCTTAATTTTGGTAAAAATTAAATATTTTCTTAGAACCATGTTAATTATGTGACATGTTTCCAATACAGATGGCTTCATGAATGAAGATGACTCCCAACTCTCGTGAGCCTGCGCACTCTTGCAATGGCGAATGTTCTCAAGCTTTTCAAGAATGTCATACGTTCTTCCTGTCAGCGAGTTTCTCGGACCTTTACAGATATCATGGGCAGAATGCTGGGCGATATGATCGGTTGTGTTGGATTCATGGTGGTCTTAAGCATTTTTCTGCACGCTCTCTATAATTTATATTGGGGTTATGAGGAGAGAGAAAATTTGCAGACGATGCCCTTCCAAAAAGGGTTTTGGTGTTCACGTAAGTGAAACACGAGATCCTGTTGCCTGATTATATCGTCCCAATGAATCTGAGATGACTTTGACCTGTGTTTATAGTATCCTCATTTATGTGTTTGAAATATTTTATTTCTGTGCATGCTAAATTATGATAAAGATTCCTAACAGGGAAAGTATCCCCGAGGGCCACTTGTATTCAAAGGGGATATGATGCGTGAACAGAAACGCGTAAAAAGGATGTTTTTTTCCAAAAGGCGATGTACGCGCGTACACGGTTTAGGGTATCAAAAACACAGCCAAACTAGCGAAAAAAAGGTATGGGTTTTTCTTAACCCTGAAATTGTGATGTACGAGTTTGGTATATATCTCGTAAGTCGGGATCAAAATCATCCAAATATTGAATCGGAACTTCTGAGTAAAGCAAAGCAAGATAATAAAGTGTATAATTAACGAACGATGAACTTGCTTACTTGTTTAGGGTATCATAAACAGATAAAAATAATTGTTTAGGGTATGTGTAGTTGTTTTTTAGTCGTCGAAAAATGCGTGTTTTAGGGTGGATTTTGAAAGTACCGTGTGCACGCATCATTATCCACGTTTGGATTCAAGTGCCCCCCACCCCCCCGGAGGGAAAGTATATATAAAGCTATTTAAATCATGCAAGAGAAAAATGGAATGCTAAATTAGGAAGGCGGATGACTGTTTACATGCTTAAAGGACTTTATAGGAAGCTAGAAATGTAAGAATGTTCGGTAATGTAGGCAATTTTTCGTAGTAAGGTAGCTTAAAGTATTAAAATAGTGCTGAACCCACACAAGAAGACTTGGCCAGCAATATTGATTTGCAGAGGAGGTAGATATGGGCAGTATTAAAGCAATAACAGCACATATTTTAAGAGCGCCCCCAATTTTTCAACCATTTTGAGAGTGTTAACGGTTGCATGGTAACTGGCCTTGTAAACTATACCTGTGATGGTTAAGCTCGAAAAATTGATTGGTAAAGGAAATATTCAGATTTTTGTAGCCTCGTTTGACTTATCATAAAATATATGTACATACATCACGAATTGCCGAAAAAATAATACAATTGAGTAAAATTACAAAATAGAGGGCATTTTATTTTGCTTTTTTAAAATGTTTTTTTTTTTCAAAATACAATAAAAAATTAGAACGTGTTTTTCGAATCAGGCGTGATGTACTGACTGTGACAGTGTGTTACGCCGTTCTATTATACAAATGGAATATCCCATTAAAGGCATGTGTGAAATTGTCAACCTTGTATGTCCAGAAGTCCCTTGGGAAACTTCATGGAATGTACTTCGTGCTGCCAAGTGTAAAACTGTAACCATATCAAACAAGAAAGATGCCTGCAAAAGACCCCAAAGTCTCTACTTCTTTGGTACAAACTCTAGAAGAGGTCGAACAGGGTCGATCTCCTTGGCATCTACATCAGTAATGACCTGTCAATGGTCTCCGGTGCTTACCAAAATGGGCTACTCAGCAACTAGGATGCTCCGTACGAGCTGACCGATCTTGAGACAACTGGCTGTTATATCTAAATCCATGGTTCGATACAACGGGAAATATGCGAGCTCAGCATGGTGTGAGCAACACCCACTTCACTATCCAAACTAGATGCAATCTGGAGACAGGGCCCATTCCATCATTGGTATCCCCGGAGTGAGCTCGCCACTTATCACATCCAACCACTTGGTCATCGCAGGGTAGTTGGAATTGTCACTATTTTCCACCGCATGTTTTATGGACAAGCACCAGATCTCCTCAGCCAGCGGCTACCTGAGCTACTTTCAGTTGATCCTCGCCTTAGGCGCTCGGTCAAGTCTCATGACCTTGCTGTGAAAGTCCCAAGGTGCAACTTGGTCTCCCACAGAAGATCATTTCCCCCATTCTCTGAAGGCTTATGTAATGCCCTTCCTGCTCATGTACCATCAAACCAGGACTTGCACAGTTTCAAAAGGGAGGTTAATCGCTATCTTGGCGCCAATTCGTCAGCGTTACTAATTAGATAACTGCTGTTAATGCCTAGATTAGCCTTGACATAAAAAAATACATTATTCTCTTAACTTCAAGGTTTTGTCAACATTACACAATTATCATCATGATGTTGTTAAATTGAACTTCAGATATGCCTTCTTCCCAAAGTAAAATCCTAAATGAGATTCATCTACGTCTACGTCCATTATGTATTCGTGTCTTGTATTACGTATTTGTCTTGACTTTTTATACAGATTTGAGAATACTTTCCTGACGTTATTCTGGGCATTGTTTGGCCTCGCCTCACCAGCCGATACCAAGATTCCAAATGGTACATATTACGGCGACAATGGCCACAACATCACCGAAACCATAGGGACCATGTTATTTATGGTATATCACGTAGTCATGGCCCTAGTGATGCTTAACATGCTAATTGCTATGATGAGCAATTCATTTCAGGAGATAGAGGTAGGTGCCTTTTTCAGTGTCATTGATACAGCCACATCTAATAACCGTCTTGCCTTTATTTAAGCTTGCCTTGCCAAGACAGATTTCCTTGCTGCCTCCGTCCACAATATGACGATTGGGGACACTTCTCCCAGTTTATAACTATCTTCCTCCATACTTTCTGTCTTGAAGCAATTCTCCTTTAGCTTGTATGTCCGTAGCCTCTCCATTCCTTGATGTATGGTGCGAAACCCTTGTTTCTTCTATCTTCCTCTCTTGCGTTTACCTTCTACTTTCCCTTCGATCATTTGCAGGGCGAGAGGGCTCCGCCGGCCTCTAACTATAATGCCAAAATCTCATTTGACAATTACCGCAACCTGTCTTTTTTACAAACATACAACCAGCTGCTCAAGGTGAATCGCATTTTTCATTCTTCTCCTTCTCTTCTCCTTCCACTTACTAAGCATGCGCAGCCAAGCCCACATTTCTGCTCCATGATCCTATTTTATCAGCTATTTAGCTATTGAGAAAAGTGCAACACTCTCAACATTCTTCATTTCTGCTGTTTTATTATGAATATCGAATTTGACCATTCGAGAAAAAATTACTCATTTATGGAAAAGAAGAAACATTAAGGATTTTTTGATATGAAAATAATATTTAGATATAAAACCCCCCTCATCCAATTATTTTCTAATGTTTGGAAAACAATTCTGGAATGTTGGTTTTGTGTAATTTCTAAATTGTTTGTAATATTCAGTTTAATTCAACACACACCGGTTAAGCAAAATACATTGTACCTTTTGACACTATGAAAAAAAATGGAATTTTCGGCAGAGGTTATTTGTATGGTTTCTATGTCTTGACATGCACTTCAATTCTGACAACATAGTAATTACCAAGCATCGTAAAAAGTTTCACTTCAATGACTTCTTGCCTGTGGAAATGGTAGTACCCAACCAGTGCATCCCTCATTTTTGCACGCACGGTCGGCAATGAATGATAAATGGGTGGATGGTTATGAAGAAAATCTTGTCACTAGACCATCAATCATCTTGCAAAATATTTGTTCGGCTAATGTCACTTTGCAAGTCTAGTCACAGCCTTTCTACGAGCGTACAACACACAGTACAGTGAATACGAACTCCACCTTTGTGGACAGACTGATAAGGGTGCCGGTGTCATATAATACAGTGTCCTGGTGACTGAGTGTCCTACCACCCATCTGATAGGTTTAACACCACTAACTCACTCATACACAGTAGTCTATGGGACAAATGGCAACGTTTGAGCATGTTTCATTTCACATTTAAAACTCGCACAGAGGAAATACAAACAACATCATCCCAAAGTACAAGCCTAAAAATCAACAAATAACAAATTTGAACATATGATGACCGGAAAAATTTGTAGTTACGAATCCTCAAAACTTGCCGATGTCAGACCGGCAACTCACGATTCTCCTAGTCGCCAAAGCTAGTAATTTGCAAAATCGATGTGAATTGATGACCGCGGAGTCATTTCATCAGAAGTCACTGTCCAAATGCCGCCTAGCTTGAGAAAAACATACCAGTCTAACCATGTCAATCATGATATTTCAATCCACTTCTGAATATAACTAGTGCATTTTCGGACATTTTAAAGCACTTTTTCCAGAGCCATGCAAGGAAAGTAGTCCCTCCAAGATTTTTGATCCTCCTGCCGGCAGCCCAGGTTAGTGGTGTATACATTTATATATACACATGGGCTTTGAAATTCGTTTAATAAATGTCATGAATGTA
This sequence comes from Ophioderma brevispina, assembly GCA_023653785.1. Lineage (NCBI taxonomy): Eukaryota > Metazoa > Echinodermata > Ophiuroidea > Amphilepidida > Ophiodermatidae > Ophioderma > Ophioderma brevispina. Next base: position 37,900 of record JAMKCH010059084.1, on the reverse strand, counting down.
AAAAATCTTTTAAAAAAAAAAAATATCATTGAAAAAAATACCTTTAAAATCCATTTATGATGACAGGTTGGCTACTGCTTAAGACCCTCCAAATTCCTGTTGGGTGGATAAACAGACGTACTGGCTATCCACTGTTATCTGTGCAAATGTCGAAGGGAATCAAACATGGATTTTTTTTGGTACTCAGTAGGAAAATGCTTAAATGTAAATAAAATGTGGATAAAACTTTTCAGGAAAACAGTCCGGACGGTCTTTTGTCATGTAACTACATAGACTTTATAGAATATCCGATGAAGGGGAGCCCTTCATTGACAAGAAATCTAAATATAACACGCACAAGCTTATCTGACTCTAGAAATCCGGGGTCAATGTACTTTTTTTGGAAGAAAACATGGCTTTTGAAGCTAGGCGGTGGTAACCAGGATGTGCCCCCAGCTAGCAGCGAGTTCACCGATTATACCCGGTGGGGGGGGGGGGGGCCACATGACAATGGGATGGCACATTCAACCCAAGGGGCAACGGGACTAAACATTCAAAAAATATGGTCTTGGGGTGAGAGACCATGCCCAAATGCCCATAAATAGGGTTTATTTAGGGCACAAATTTGCCTAAATTGTTTCAAAACATGGGGTCATGGGTGAGATGTTGGCCAAATTTTCTAAAAGGAGGTGTCTTTGTGGGGAAATTTCCCCCAAAATAGGATCTTTCCGAGTGACAGTGGAAAAATTGTCAAAAAAAGATGACATTTTTGGGTGCGATGATGCTTAAAACGGACCGGGGGTCCTAACAGCATTCATGAGAAATCGCTCCCACAATGTGAGTGCCCCCACCCCCCCCCACCTCCCCCACGGTCTGGACAAGCAATAGCAAGCTATCTTTTAGTAGTTTTATTATTCGTATTTTTGTCGTGACAAATAGCTTTTGCTGGTCTTAGGGTAGGCCTACTCAACGCTAATCTCCACTTCGTAAAAACCTCTAAAAATACCTGGGCCATCCTAGCATCGGTTCGGTATGAATTAGTATTCTGCCACCACAGTCTAACACAATTTTCCGTTAAGGCTGCCGAATTCGTCGGATGGTGGTGCACATACCAAATGCCATACAAAAATCTTACTCTACCCTGAGCTCACCTACCTTAAGACTATAGGTCCCAATGCACATGCATGTACCGTGACCGCTAAGATGATAAAAATCACATTTTTTCAGTGCACCACTTACTTACATATCGATTCAATTAAATCCTGAGGTTGAAAGGCAAAAACTTCAAGAAAAAATGAGACCGACCTATGATCACTCTGCTGTCCATAGGTTCACACCACTAACTCACTTATCACAGTAGTCTATGGGAAATGGCACCTTTGAGCATGTTTCTTTCACATTTACAACTTCTCACAGAGTAATACAACAACATCCCCCAAAGTACAAGCTAAGATCACAAATAACCAAATTTGAACATTGGATGACGCGGAAAAATTTTTAAGTTACGAATCATCAAACTTGCAGCACGTCAGACTGGCAACTCAAGATTCTCTATAGTCGCCAAGCCTAGTAATTTGCAAATCGATGTGATATTGATGACCGCGGAGTAAATTTCAATCAAATTCACTGTCCAAATGCCGCTTAGTTTGAGAACATCCCGTCTAACATGTCACATCATGATTTTCAATTTCATCACTTTCTTATAATAACTAGTGGCATTGTCGGACATTTTAACAGCAGCTTTTTTTGTCCCAGATGCCATGCAAGAAGTAGTCCACCCAAGATCCTTACGGCAGCCAGGTTGGTAGTGTGTATAACTTAATCGTGCTCGCCATTGAGTGCTGTACATATTCATCATTTTGTTTCGTCACTGTCCCCAAATGCCTCGTTTGCAAGGTCACGGTTTTTTCCGTCATGTTACTACAGTAGCGAGGACACTCTCTCATGGGGAACACTCAGTTTTTTTACAACCGGGTTTGTTTTAGGTCTCCCGATTCCCAAACTTTCATGATTCCGCAGCCCGAATTTTTCTGTTTGTGTTCTTCCATTATCCAGAGCGACGACGACGTAGGAATGGAATTCGCGCGGTCTCATCAGCTTTGGATGTCATATCTAGAAAGGGTGCAACATACCAATTCCTTTCAACCTCGTTCAAGTCAAAAACTCTCTATCTATTACAAGATGTTGAAGAAACATATCAAAGATGGCGCGAAAGTGAAAATCACGGTGGACCACCTAGAAGTCGCACATTGGTGATATACATTGGGTGATCGGGTCAGTACTAAGCCAGTCCACGGTTCCGTACGCTATGTGAATTTTGTGAGAACTTTCTAAATTTTAGAAGTTAGATTGGTACAGTTGTATTTTAAAAATTGTTAATTAAACACAACTATTTCAGCAGTGATGGCGAGTTGTTTCTCCTGCTAACGATACCTTTAAAACGTAATTTTGTGTTTTTTATCGGAAAAATAAAGTGATTTCTCTCCCGGTGCGAATTTGTCACCATTCAAAAGGTGCAGAATTCTGCAACATTTTGATGTTTCGCGGGCATTTTTTGAGCCTTTAAATGCATTCGATTCTTGATTTTGTTTCAATCGAGTATGTTTCTAATAAGTACAAATACATTAAGGATGAAATCAGGATCCCAAACGTGATAATTTTGATTTTTTCTTCCAAAGCCAATTTCGCCACAGACGTCTACGGGGCTTTTCCCAGTCCCTATATTATTAAAATATAGAGACTGGAACTGAGTCTAGGTCAGTACCTGTTATATAGTCCTGTTTCAGTATGCTCATTGACTTCATGTAAACAACTTTAAGCTTGCGATAGCCCCCTAAACTTTGTTAGATTTAATTTAAACCTGGCAGAGAATGTTTTCCTGTCTAATGGAACATTTTAAGATTAGGTAAAATAAATTGCTCAACGTGAGAGACATTTGATGTACACTAATATATATTTTTAATACCAAATCTAAATTTAAATTTTCCATTGATTTGTCTCCCTTTACAGAGAAACGGGGTTTTTAATATAATGAATCACACAGAACTAAGACGAGTTGAAAGCACACATGAGGTAAGTACATTTAGAGCATGTTTTTTTTGATAAAGTGAATGTATTCTTGAGGTAAGAAATAGAACATCTTTCTTAAGATAATTTACCATTTTTGAAAGTCAATTCCCTTGGCTGCATTATGTTTTATATTTTAATTCTGGAGTTACTCAATTTCAACCGTACCAAGATCAAAAAAGTTTATATTATTACTTTTTTTAAATATTATTTTGGTATCTTATTGTCATTATACAGTCTTACCCGAATTTTATTCCAAATGTGTAATTCGCAGAAGATCCACTGTTGAACGTTCACTAGCGTGTAACTTGTTCGGCCTTTCGCATCGGATACCTTCACTTCCGCAACCAAAACTTTTTTAGCACGTGAATTTCTTTTAAAGCCGTAATTTTTCTCTGATAGCTGAGAAAGCAGTTTTGAATATCACTCACGGTTTTCCATAAAAAAAGTCGCTTTTGAGACTCGCCCTGTATAGACTATGTAGTTGAGTACTTGAAGGATATATTGCTTTATAAAGGATTTTTTCGTCAAGATTACGCTTTTACGTGTCTAAATTTGTCCGCCATCTAGTCTAGTCTTATTTCTTAAAAATGCTGTCGTTTATGAATTTCGACTTGCCAAGCTACCCATAATCCCTCACGGGTTTAATCATCGCAATGCAATACGGAATTTGCTCCAAATTTAACCGTTTAACCTTTTTTACAAAAATTCTAGGGGGTGTCCTCGCAATATCATATCACAATATTTGATGTAGAAATATGTTCTATAGAGATGACAGTTTTGTTTTGTGGTGGACACCCCTAGGTTTTAATGACATTTAGATTTTGCTTGCATCATTTAGACACGCTTTCAATGTGTAAGCGGAACGTCGCTGCCGATTTCAAGTAACCCTGTTGCCAAGTTGAATTGTTGTTACGTGATTGTAAAACATGTACACTGTGACACGGTGTATCGTTCAGTATTTTTTACCAGATTTGGCCCATAATCCACATGCTACCAAGTTCATATTTTAGTTAAAATACCCTCCTTGACAACTCCCCCCCCCCCCTCCCCCACCCACTCCCCCCCCGCCCCCCAAAAAATGACTATATTTACTTGATATGAGGTAGTATTTAACATCATATCAACAAAACCCGGATTGATGGAATTGGTTATTTTTCTATGATTATTAACTAAATAAAACAAATGGCCTGCAATTAATTTTAAAAATGTGATGAATAATATACAGTTTCCACTCACCACGCAGACTACCTACTAACCAATAACATGTTTATGTCCTCTAATACTCTTTTTTATTCGGGTTATTTTTCAGTTTCGCTTTCTTCTTTCTAATTCAATATTATTTGTATTTGTTTAAAGTACTTGTCTCTATTTTCACCTAATTCTTAATAAGTACTTCATTAAAAGTTTAACGTATACCACACTATCTGCTTCATACATGTATGACAGATGATTGAAGAAACAGAGAGTGCCCTTCATGTGCGCACGACTAATGTTGCCCGGACCAAAGGGGTTCGGTCTTCAAATCGGGCCTAGGTGATTATTCACGTCTTTAAGAAAACTGCACAGCAACTGCATCTTCACTGCTTTGCACACTGGCAACCCTGAAATTAAAAAAAAAATATTACTGTTTTCCGGGCTGGCATATTTTTAAAAACAATCTGACAAATACCATGAAGAGTTATTTCAGTTAAGTGTGTTTGTCAGTGCCACCATTCATTAAAATACTTCGTGTTTTCACAGCATGTACTGACATAGCCTGGCTATGTTACAACTCAAGTATATGTGTAATCAGTGTTTCACCTACCTTTGAAAAATGGAAACCAGGAACAACAAATACTAAATAAATGGGTTTTATTTATTCACTCTTGCTCTAACCTGATCACCTGCTTATATATGACGTCCTTACCCTCTTTCATGTGAATGTACTTTATATTGTTTGATAAGTACGTACTTACTATCACATATTATTATAACATTTGTATTGATACTACTAATATCCCTGTGTCCTCAATTGTTTGCAAAAATGAATATGCTCTAAATGCTTAGCAATTTAATATGTTCATACACAGGTAGTATCACGTGACCTTTTTATCCCTGAATTCGGGAAATAGCTTATTTGCATAATCGGACATTTTTCGTTAATTTATAGCTTATGTAGTAAAATATTCTTCGATCACATTCGATTAATTAATAACTCACCTCTCAACAACTTCGGGCTTAAAATCAGAGGGTGGTGGATTGATATGCAGTGAATCTAATTTGTAAATGCCCGTTCGAGCTACAACACTGAACAAAAGAAGAACTCCCCCTCCACTCCTTTTTACTCAGAAATCTGTAGCTACACTCGCATGAGTAGAAAGCCCCCCCCCCCCCCCTCCCCCATTCCTTTTTGGTATAACTCAGAAATTTGTAAGATAAGATTATTAAGCATCATGTTTGAAATCAGGGTGTGGTCCAAGAGAGCATTTTCTTTGCACTTTATACGAATAATACGCTGTAGATAATCGGGATAACTGTTGGCCTAAGTGGAGTACTGGTCTAATCATACTTTTATATTTAGGATACCGTGTTTTTTTATTTGAGTGCATTATCAAGACCAAAGACAATATTGATTGGCCTATTCAGTAGGGTAGGCTTCCCATTGGTGAATCGCGCATAAGATAACACGAGCTCCGCCCCTTTCGCATGCGAACATAATAACACTAGTAGTGGCGTTAGCCGCCTACAAAACCACATTCTCGTAGCCCCCCTCCTCCTTTTTGGGACAAGGTCCACTTTTGATTTTTTTATTTTCAAGTTTCTTAAATTTTCCAATCTGAAAAATCTTTATGAATGTTAGGTCTAATTGTGTTATGAATCAACCTCATCCACTTTTTATATGAATTTTAGAAACCTCTAGGGATCTATTCCTCGTAAAATGCAAATAAAAAAGGGACTCATCGTTTTTCTGATACGGCTTAGCAGATACGGCGTAATATAGATTTTCGGTGAAAACAACCAGCAATATTTTAGTGTATTTTGTTTAAAAAAAATAAAAAAATAAAAGCCGCCCTCTCTCCTCACTTTCCAGAGGTAACTGCCTTCGAGAAACGAATAATTAGTTTTCAAGGGCTTAACGCATTGGATAAATTCTTTGCATGTTATATTTAAAAAGAAGAACAAATATATTGTCGATGTGTATATCGTAACAAATGAAATGGTTGAATCACCGGTAAGTATCAATCTTTAAGGCGGTTCGATCCCCTTTATTACCTTTATATACTTCACATATTGTTTAGGACCCAATGCTTGTTTGGTTAAAATGTTTAAAACTGGGGACATTTTTTGTTATGATAGGACAATCAGTCGAATTCAGTGTGCATTGAAAGTGAAAAGAAATAAATGCGAAAAAAATAACCTGTTACCCAGGGATCCCAACCTTTTGTCTTCCATTTCTTGCTTCTAAAACTGGAATTTAATAGCGCCTGCACTGCAAATTAATAGAGATCTAACACTAATTTGTTGTGAATTCAGCGAGGATGTAGATTTTCCTTCCCTGCTTGAACGCTAAACGCCGTGCTTGTACCCAAACCTCACTGGGTCGTCATTTGCCCTTATGTGACTAACTCAGTCCGTGGCCAAACCAGCCTCTTCCCGACTGGGGAAGCCTATATTAATTATTGTTATAGTATTAATACTATGGTTGTTTCAATCACTGTTTTGACGCTTTCCCCCATTCCTGGTCACGCCAGTGCCAATCAGCTCTCTTAAAAAGGTCAATGTGTTATTACGCGCACAAACACGGCGTTCACGCACGGAAAACTCAACCTTTCTATTAATTGTACCATTGAAGGAGTTAGTAAACAGTGAAGAAACATAATTGCTGTATAAAAGACATAATTCAAATGCTGGGCACTAGAAACGCCTTTTGCACCTGTGTTTATTGTCACTATCACGTTCATTTTTTTTTTTTTTTTTTTTGAGGTTCTACAAGTTATCAGAAATAACAAAATGAAGAATGAATGAGTAAATGAATGACTGAAACAATCCAAAAATACTTTGGTAATTTTTAACAGTAATGCCTCACATGACCACATCCATTTTCTGTTATTTTGGTCCATTGTAAACATGAATTAATAACTCCGAATTAAATACTAACAATTATAAAGTGACATTAGCAGCTATTTTGAATATGATAAGTGTCTTAGAAATTACACATTGACAGCACCAGGCAGCACATAAGATTACCTGGTAGAATGGCAATAGGACCTGTGAGGTACAATTTGACAAAGAAAATCAGCAGTACATTTAGGGCATGTTATTAAATTTTGAATTTGGCAGCCATTTTGAATATGGCAGCCATTTTGATATCATGTACATTGGCATTTACAAAAATAAAATGTAGGTTTTGATATGTTGAGGGCCCAAAGTTTTAGAAAATCAACGAAACCCATGGTTTGCACTGTAAACTACAAAATAAGCAGCTTTTTCGTGTGAGCGGCAGCCATCTTGAATTTAGGCCCCAATGTGTGACCGCCATTTTGAATTAAACTACGATTTTGGTGAAATAACAGAAATATTGATTTAAAAAGTTAAACCAAGTCTTATCTGACCTATATAATAAAGTTTACAACCACATATTTGCAATTATTAATACCTTTTTATAGGGTTGCGGCTATTTTGAAAATGGCGGCCATATTGGAAGGAAATTAATTTGGCCCCTAGACCAGATTTGTTTAGCACATCAATAGCTACCTCTGTACCAAATTTGGTACTTTTCACCCCAAATGCACAATACTTTCACCATTCTGCATGACTATTAGTAAACAGTGAAGAAACATAATTGCTGTATAAAAGACATAATTCAAATGCTGGGCACTAGAAACGCCTTTTGCACCTGTGTTTATTGTCACTATCACGTTCAGAAAAGTACCTGAAATGTTAGAATTTACGAAACACACGCATTTTCAAAACATATTAAAGATAACCTTTCCCATGGAACATTTAGTGAACAATTTTCTAGAAATCAAATTTACTAACATGGCACATTGTTTTGAATTCACAGACTATAATGAAGGGGATTGTCAAACGGTATCTATTTAAACTGCAAAGGGACAAGGAAAACGACGAAGTCAATGAAGGTGTGTAATTTTATTTCAATCTTATAGTCATTCTTTGTCAAACACGTACATGACTCAAACACGTACATGACTATGTAGAAATATATAACGCAGAGTGATACTTATAAAATATTGGATGGCTGAGGTTGGTAACAGTAAATATCGCCCGAGCCTAGATCAAATATCGGGCGAGTCCTTGGCGAGCGCGATAATTTCTGTCATCAACCGAAAACGTCATCCAATATTATTATTATTATGATGCAAGAAGAAGCTGACTTGACAGAAAAAAAAAGTTTAAAAGAGTATTTGCTCGACGAGTTGCCCAATATTTTTGGGTATTGTGCAGCGTTGGGCGGTACGCGGTACTCGCACTGCAGTATTGCACCACACGGAAGCTTCAGATGCATACTAATTACAAATACAGGATCAATATGCTATATTCATTGATGCTTCGTTTTGAAAGTACAAGTGTGGTCATTTTAGCTCGTCTGCGATAGTTTTTGTTTGCCTAGTCCTGTGGTGTATTCATGGTTTATTTTCACGACTGTTGGTGTCACCTCTTTGACGCTGGCTTTTAGAACGAGACTCAACCTCGCAAACTATAACTTTAACTTCGAGTTTTAGTCCGTAAAACAATATTGGGTCGTTTCGCGCGGGTTTTTTGTATTGTATAACAATGCCGTCAGTTTCAGTTTACCGATCTCCCGTTATAAATTGCGGTATTTGTTAGAGTTGTCCTTTGATTGAAAATCCATTTATGTTACATCATTTTAGGCCGAAGTTGGATGGGAATTGGGTGCCAACTTCTTTTTAAATTTCTTGTTAATTGGTAAGTGAGTTGGAAATTCTTTTCAGCAATCCACCAGAAAAAAACCACTTGGATTGCTGTTGTGATGTTCAAGAAAGGCAATAGATTTTAATGAGGATATGATACGAAGAAGACGAAACGAACTCCTGTTTCTATCTTAGAATACGTTTTAAAATTAAGAATTTGATCTTGAATACTTATTTCAATATACTCGCGGTTAAACCCCCCCCCCCTGCTGGCATAACATATTTTCACTTCAGTTAGGACATGAAATGCATCTTGATTGTTTTTAATGTGCCAGTCTTTGAGCGACTGTAGTCGTCTGTAATCTCGAGAAGGGTAAGAGACCAGAAATAGCTCACCCCGATAACAATTGCAGAAAATATTATTAGTAGAGAGACATCCTTACACATTTCCTGCAATAGCAAACCTAACACCTTAAGCGTGTTCTAAAAGTATGGGATCACCGTGTTTAACATCAGTTGCTAATCGCAGAGTAAGGTTAGAATTGTGTTCTAATTTCGTATAATGTACCCGCATATTTATCCGTATACTAATTATATTTACCGGTTCTGTTCAATTCTCAGGAGAATTGGATGAAATTAAGAACGACATATCCAGTCTAAGATTCGATCTGTTGGAAGAAATAAAGAAAGGACGCGCTTCTTCCTCCCCACCTCCAAATGGGCCTGCTAGCGGAGAACCAAGTAGTGTGAATAGCAAAGCGCAAGTGAATCACAATGCAGCTGAAGATATTCTTATCAAAGAGGTGGATATCAAAGTGCGTCGTATGGAATCCAAAGTAGATACTCTTTCTGAGCATATGGACAGATTTAGGAAAGAAGTGTTAGAAGCATTGCATGCTCAACACTGCAATAAGAACAATGAGGTGGAATATATTTGACTGGATGATATTGCGTCTAAATTCTCAAATTTTCATACCCGTGTTTGTAATATCAGGAAGATCTAACACCCGTAATATCCACATGTCAAGAGTATGACTAATTAGTCATCTAATATTTAAAATTAGACACCGCGATATCTTGGCGCTTGATTTGCCTCTCCTGAAAACTATTGGTACGGATCTTATGGATGAAAAAGGTCCAAGAATTTAGAAGCATATCAAAGACGGACCTTTTCTGTCGGATTCAAAGCAAGAACTCCAAGTGTGTGCAATTGTTTGGATATCTTTGGAAATAAGGAATATATATACTTTTGATATATTTATACTTTGTGAGATTAACTCGTTAAAAACAATGAAGTGAAGAATGGAGTACATAGACAGTACATGTTATAATATATTGTTAACGGTGCTGTGTGTTTAAAATTATTTTCGTGTTAACGCACATATTTTCGTCACGTTTTTCAGTATTGTGTGATTCTCATGTAATTGTAAATTAGCATGCTCGTATTAGATACGGTACTTTCTATGCACAGTGCATATTATTGACACATCAATTGCATATTATATATATCGTCGTTGGGCGGGAAAACCTCATATGTAACTCCAGAGGTCAATTGCAAACCACATAATTGAAAAAAAGATGGCCCCAGTGCTAAAACCTCATATGTGCATTTTGGTCACATCGGTTCTCTTCTGAATATCAAGCCAAATAATTATGATAGTATATTTCAGAACCTGGAGAAAATAATTATCTAAATATATTTAGAAAGGAAAACCTTTCTTGTGCAAGGCATTACATCACAAGTTATTCAGTTTTTGGTGTCTCCCGAAAATGCTACATATAAGGTTTTGTCATGTTACCCTTTTTACTACATGTGAGGTTTTGCTCTTAAAGGTCAAATGCACATATGAGTTTTCTCCCGCTCAGCGACGATATACATGTATATTCAAATTTCATTAAGCTCTCCTGTAATGAGATTGAGCACTTTTGATTCCAAAGATAGTCACCTGAAAATACACACACACACACATTGCAAATATCAGTTACAAAACTTAATGATAGGTTTGTTCTAGAAACAATGCACCCGCGTTCTTAATCAAATTGTTGAAAAACAAAGAAAACTTAGTGGTGTATTAAGTTAAGGAAATCCAAAAGCAGAGCTAATTGTATCAAGATACGAAGGGTTTAATACTATTCAGAGAATTTGCTGTAAATTTTTTTTACACAGGGCAGTTATTTGAGTTAGTGCGTTTTATTTTAAACTGTTCATATTACGTTAATATCTATACCTGTCAATCTGTCTTTCCATCTTGTCATTCTATCTCACATAATCCTTGTCGCATGTGTTTTAATAACCCTTGGGTACGGAAACATGGGATTCTTGAAGAATTTGAAGTCAACGGTCACTTAAATACTTCTTTCGCAGATATAACTGAGCATTCAATATAGTTACTCGGAATAATTCTTATGGAATGGGTGATATGGGGTTTAAGGGTTTAGAAGTGAAAGGTAATCCAGGGTCAGTTGAGGTCATTGTTGGAGATTGTTTAAAGCTCTTTGTTCTTAGAAAAAATGGTTATTCAATAAAGTTGATTGGAAACTACTTGGTACTCTAGGTTGGCTGACACTTGATAATGAGAGTCATCCAGTGTCCACCGCGCATATGGAAACATTATGTGGACGACACTTTCTGTGTTATAGATCGAGACCATTTAACGTCTTTCTTTGACCATCTGATCAGTCTTCGCAAGGATGTCATCAAATTAATAATAATAATAGCAGAGATTTATATAGCGCCTTATGCTATTGGCCTCTAAGTGCTTTCACAAATGGTCGCTTATCACTGTGCCAACCATACCATAAACCATTTAGCATCATTTCAAGGGATGCAGCAGATCGGGATCAGCGCTTTCCCTGGTCAGCAAACATACATCGAGATAACCATCGCAGCCTGGATCAGCTTCCCAAATATCGCATGGGTAAATCGGGACAACCAAGCTGTTAATTTCTTGTCCAGGGAAATTACAAGATAGCTGAATCTCACAGGGCTCGAACGCACGCCTATACGCATGGGTGAGCATACACTGGAGTCGAGCGCTTACCTGACTGAGCTATCTTGTCCGCTTTTGAGCTATCTTGTCCGCTTCAAAAATTCATTCGTGAAGAGGAGACCAACGGACAGATCGCATTCCTCGATGTTTTGGTTAATAGGAAACCTGACCTTACTCTTGACACGACTGTCTATCGCAAGAAGACCCACACCGACCAATACTTGAATTTTGACTCTCATCATCCAGTGTCCGCCAAACGCTCCGTGCTTCGATCTCTGCTTCAAAGAGCTGACAATGTTCCGTCGAACACTATGGAAAAGGAATGTGAAAAGGCTCACTTCCAACAAGCTTTGAAGCTGAGCAATTACCCTTCAAAGTTTGTACATGACTTCACCTCTACGGGTAGAGGTAGTCTAAGTAGTCTTAAAATACACCTCTACGGGTGTATTTTAAGACTACTTCTTCTTAGAGTGTCCACAAGTCATTCGTAATGGCTTGTGGTGGTGTCAAGATTTATTCAACTGTGTAAGCCGATCCGGGGCCGCGTGTATCTATGATACGGTCGCACCTAACATGGCCCGCATTTTTGACACTGGGGGCGGATTGGGAACAGTCAGGGGTTTACACCCTACTCTTATTCGACACTGACTGCGATGTACATGTACAGTTGTGACTCTCTGTACACGGGACCGACGGCTTAACGTCCCCTCCGAAGGACGGGATGCTTTCATGATTCATTTGCCCAATTCCAAGTGAACCATGGAGGAGAGCGGTATTCTGCATTTAATCAATAGCTCGAATACAGATTAAATCCAGAATTGAGCACCCGAGTAAATCCCAGCAAGTGACCCCACCGGGATTCGAACCCGGGATTTTTGTTTAGTATATTTGCGCCACAGGCAAGCACCCTAACCACTAGACCACGCTCTCCCTTTTAAGACTACTAACACTCTACGACAACAATAAGTACACCCTAAAGACCGTGTTCCCAAGGAGCTCCAACCTAGAGTTATCTATTCTTTTCCTTGTGCACCATGTGACAAAGTGTACATTGGTGAAACCGGTACTCCGGTAGATCATTGAAAAAGAGAACCGACGAACACTAGAAAGCGACTCAGACGGGCAACACACAAAAATCGGCTATCGCCGAGCATGTGTGAAGCGACCAACATAACATTGACTGGGACAAGACTGCTATTCTGGACAGAAACACTAATTGGACTGAAAGGAAACTCGTGGAAGCTTTGTGCATCAAGTCTACCCCTAACAACTTCAATAGGGACAAAGGAGCAGAAATTCCTCCTGAATGGGGTTAGACTACTCAAAGGATGCCTCTCGACCAATGAACCGGAAACTTAATTACTGGGGTATCATTTGATCATCTCTTTTTGTTCTCCCCCCCCCCCCTTGTTTACTGGTGTATATAAGGTGCAACATCATGACTTGCTCTGATGATGGCATTCGCTAGAGTGTGGAAAGCTCAGCCTTCCAATTTGGATGCCTCTAGAGAAAGATTATTTTCTACTCGTATTCAATAAAGTTGTTCAAAAAGATTCTTGAGAGGGCGTGGTGTTTAGTGATCATATACCTACGGTTCATTTAAGTCATTGGTCATCTATTGGTCTTTTGAGGTAATGTATGAATATAGTTTTAGAGTGATTCTTCCAGCACAGAAATGGATGGTATTTATCAAACTTTCTCTTAAAGAGATCTTTAATGTATGAGTCATTTCGATCGTTATAAAAGATGTTAAAAGCTATTTATACATGTATAGGGATCAATTGGAGCCAATGCTGGAATATGATCAAAATCCTGCTCCTATTAAAGTAGGTGCCTTTTCATCATAGTTGCTTAGAATAATCATCATTGAGGAGTGAGATAAATCTTGGGTATGGGAAAATAAGGCTATTGATGAATCTCAGGTCAGGGATACTTGTTTGAATGTAATCTTGGGGTAATTTAAGAATTTAAGGTAATTTGTAAAAAAGAAATATTTCTTACAGAAAAATGTGTATCGACCACAAGTTAAATGTGGCTTCTATCATCGCAATTTACGATAAGAAAGATCATTACTGGTCAAGTACATGTTTTATCAAAATATAACTTGGATCAACGTTTCGACATTATTTGTTCGATTTGCAATGGCAAATATGATCGTACCCAGTAACCTTCACACCGTCAACAGAATTGCCATTTTGCTAAGTACTAAGTATTTTGGGACAATAATGTGTAATTATGTGTTTGTTTCACCTTTGCGCTCAGTGGGAGAGCCGGGGGAGCTGATTGGTATCCCCAAAATGGCCGATTAAAATGAAATCTTACTTAAAAATTAGTACACAAAATGGCAATTTTAAAAGCTGAGAGCGGATCGTTGGGATAAACCGTGTTTAATATATATTTGCCTTATTGCGTGATAAATAGGGAATTTAAGTGTATTGTATCCTGATCTTGTTCATGATAAAAACAAAAAATGGAGCAAAATCAAGAAAAATTATATATTATATTTGGACAATTCGAGCTATACTCGAGTTCCTGACTGTTGAAAAACACGTTTTGTCCTGATCTCAATTTATAAAAGAACATCAAGGTTATTCACGGGTTTTAGAACTATTTTGTGAGAGCTTTTTATGAACTTCTTTTTAGAGTGCTAAACACGACAACAAGACAAGTCAGAATATTGTATTATACAGGAGTAATTATTAAACAGTTTGGTTGATTTTGTTAATTAATTTAAATTAATGGCAATTTTTAAGCTTCGTATAAACAGGGAGACGGCATTGCTTTCTTGATTTTCAAAGACTTGTCGGCTATCACAAGAAATGAAATATACCTTCCTGGTAAAAGAACAACACAATATTGCAATGCCCTTGCTGATTTAACAAAAAGCTCCAAAAATATTTGTTATATCTGCTCTAAAATTCCTTGGATTTGCCTACATTTACGATGAAGATCCACGCGAACTTATTGATTACATGGACCTGGTATTTTCACATATAGTGTGGGTTGGTATGTCAATGAAACAGTTCCCGTAGGATTTTGGTGCTAAAGTTGATTTTCTTGCTGTTTTTCACTCAATAGGGACCAGAAAGTCAGAAAATGATGGGGTGCAAATTTTCGGACTGCTACCCCCTTCCTCAAGGGGGAAAATGTTACTACAGGGAAAAATTTAAAATCGAGTAAAATTGTGTTTTAATGTACATTGACATGTTCGTCTCCTTATAAGGATTAGAAAAAGTATATATTTGCCTAGGTTCCGACCTTTAGTTAAAGCGCTATAGCCCCATAATGGTTCAAGGTCATCCTGGGGTAAAATTTACCAAATGCTCAGATTTTGTTGAAACTGGTGATAAGTTGTTTATATTGTCTCACAGGATCCAAAAATGTATGGTTTTACAGTGATGTGACATTTAGTTGGCTAATTACATAGCAAAATGTCGCAACGGTCTACATGGTCTATGGGGGTCACCCGAACTTTCCCTGGCTGTCGCAATGGTGATATCAAAATATCAATTAAAATGCATTTTCTGTTTCAGTATGACAGAAGGAATCATTTGACGCCACTTCCAACAACATCGGAGCATTTACCCCCAGGGTGACCTTGAACAATTATGGGGCTATACCGCTTTAATTAAAGGTTGGAACCTAGGCAAATATATACTTTTTCTAATCCTTATGACCAGACGAACGCGTTAGTGTACATTAAAACACAATTTGACTCGATTTTAAATTTTTCCCTGTACTAACATTTTCTCCCTTGAAGAAGGGGGCATTAGTAGGAAAATTTGCACCCCATCATTTTCTGACAGTTTAGGTCCTAATGAAACCCAAACAACAACAAAATCAATTTTACGGGAATACATACCAACCCACATTAATATAGAATCATGCAAGAGCTACTTCATTAAATACTAATATATAAATTGAAAGCGAATCGTTGGTACAAAAATCATTTCAGACTTAATGCAATGCACTACTCCTAACATTTTGCCATGCATTCTCAAAAAATTTGGATATTTGGTGCGCTTTCTAGGCCTACAAGAAAATGTTGGCCATTGGCCTGATATAAACTCATTGCTTCCAGATTATTTTCTTTCAACCTTCCAACAGAAAATTAACAATAGAAAACTTGAGGTTAAGGTGCAACATCATAACGGTTATTTACCGTGCGCCGCGCGTGACGTGCGTCAACACGGAAGTGAATGCCGGTTGGCTTGTTTGAGTAGGTTGGCCTCCCCATTGGTTAATCGCCCAAGAGGCTACCCATAGCCTTCGCCCCGTTTATGCAAATATTGCGGCGCGCGCGTTGCCAACCTCTAAACAATTCTGACAGCAACTTAGCAGATGCAGTGCTGGATTCAAAAGCTCGGCGTACCCGTGGTGAAATGTTACATATATTCGAATTACAAGGGATATATTCATTGCTTTTCATGGATTCACCATTGAATTTCATTTTCACATTTTTTATTGAAATGACGTAATTTGCCCCTACGTTTTGCAAATCCTGAGCACGGGAATTTCATGAATTTAGGTTGTGGCTAAAACCCCAAATATATATGTATACGTTCAATATGTAAAACCCTAAGACTCCCAAACTTTAATTTCGTTACATAATATGTCGTCGCTGGGCGGGAAAAACCTCATATGTGCATTTGACCTTTAAAAGCAAAACCTCACATGTAGTAAAAACGGTTACATGACAAAACCTCATATGTAACACTTTCGAGAGACACCAAAAACTGAATAATTTGCTGTAATGCCATGCACAAGAAAGGTTTTCCTTTCTAAATATATTTAGGTAATTATTTACTCCAGATTCTGAAATAAAGTGCCATATGATTTACTATCATATTTGGCATGAAATTCAAGCTAGAACCCGATGTGACCAAAATGCACATATGAGGTTTTAGCACTGGGGCCCACTTTTTACATATGAGATTTTGCATTTGACCTCTGGAGTTACATATGAGGTCTTTCCCGCCCAGTGACGATGTTACATTTAGCTGCAGTTGTTGAATATGTAATCATTAGCCACGAGCAAATACAATACATTGATCAAACTTGCGCGATAAAATTAGCAATATTTTGATGACTTTGGAAACACTTCTTACGACAAAATGCACTCATGTCCAGCCTTTGTGAATTCAAACGCTAATGTACTTGTTGGGACCACAGTAAACAGGTAATACATTGTTAGAGGGAAAATAGTGCGTTCTTTTTCCCCGGTATAAACCATTTAGTATTTGTTTTGTTACGCATCACTGTGACTCTGGGGGCGAGATTGTAGGGAAACTTTCAGAACAATAATATTGCTCTAGGGAAATAGCACTTGTAATCGGAAATGAAATAGCATGATTATGTTCATGAATATTCATGAGGTGCAATATTCATGCTACGATAATAACCATATGTCTCAATGAAAATGTTTATCCGATTTTTGAAAAAAATAAAGGATATGTATAGGCAGTTATTTGCGTTGTATTTTTTGTAACCATTGGACACAACATGCAAATTAAGACAGCTTTCAGTAAACACATTTATTCTACTCTAAGCTTAAAGTGGCATTCCGTGATCCACAGCCTCGTTCTCCCGACTTACTTCAAAAAAGTTGAGAATTTTATATTATCTGAACCGTTGGCCCAAGTATTGTATGTGTGCCTAATCTTACGAGTAAGTTCGATCTACTCTGGAAGAAATTTGTATATATTTTCTATCCCGAAACGGGCAGAAATTAAAACACAGTGGACTATGGGGCACCGTAATACAGACCTTTGGTCATAACATCAAAACGCAACATCAGAATCAACTTAAATTTTTAACATAGTCTTTTCTCGGGGATATCTAGTGAACCATAAACAAAAATGAGCTGCTAGGATCACGAAATGTACCTTTAAGTTAGTCATAATGAAGCGTGTCTTATTGATTAAACCCTTTATTTCAGGCTCTCCATCTCATATCCCTCTCAAATACAAATTCTTTCAAATGGGATTTAAATTAAAAATGCCTCTTTTAGCGTTCTTCGACATTTCGATCGTTAGGAGAATTTCTTTAAAGGATTATCGTCTATACTCGATTCGCGCTGATATAAGGACAACCTGCACTTTTTACGGGTGAGAGCTGTTCGTGAGGGACGCACAGCAATAAGCTTTACAGCACTCCTAATCCGTGCATTCTTAAAGGAGAACACGCACAACGAATAATATTATACAAATACTCTATTAAAATAATTATTGACCACATATCGATTGGTTTCATCGAAAAACGGAATTATATTAACCATAACAATGAATTAAAACCATCTGGTCTGACCATGCGCTATTTAAAATTGGCGCTATTGTATAACGTGTTATGCGATACGGTCGGCACGTTTGCATCATACATGCCATAGGAAATGCATATTATGAAAGCGTCACGTGAGAATGTGTATGACGCTACTGTGCCGTCAGTATCGCTTAACACATATACATATCCCACATACACTAGCGCGAATTTCAAATAGCGCGTGGTCACAGTAAACAGGTAATACATTGTTAGAGGGGAAAATAGATGCGTTCTTTTTTCCCCACCGGTATAAACATTTAGTATATTGTTTTTGTTACGCAATCACCTTCACTGTGACTCTGGGGGCGAGATTGTAGGGAAACTTTCAGAACAATAATATTGCTTCTAGGGACCTAGCACTTGGGTATCGATTCAAAAATAAGCCTGATATGTTCATGGAATATTCATGAGTGTGCAATATATCATGCCTACGATAATAACCATATGTCCCAATGAAAAAATGTTGATCCGAGTTTTGAAAAAAATAAAGGAATATGTTATAGGCAGTTATTTGCGTTGTATTTTTTGTAACCATTGGGACCCAACTGGCAAATTAAGACAGGCTTTCGTAACCTTTATTATACTACTCTCAAGCTTAAAGTGGAATTCCGTATCCACCAGGCCTCGTTCCTCCTCTCTCCCCGACTTACGACTTTACTTTTACTCTGTCAAAAAGTTGAGAATGTTATATTTTGAACCTTTGGCCCAAGTATTGTATGTGGGCCTAATCTTACGAGTAAGTTTCGATCTACTCTGGAAGAAATTTTTTATATTTCTATCCCGAAACGGGCAGAAAAATTAAAACACAATTGGGCCTATGGGTCATCCCGTAAGACAGACTTTTGGTCATACAATCAAACGCCACATCAGAATCACTAATATTTTTAATAGTTCTTTTCCTCTTGGATATCTAGTGAACCATAACAAATGAGCTGCTAGGATCACGAATGTACCTTTAAGTTAGTCATAATGAAGCGGTGTCTTATTGATTAAACCCTTTATTATTTTCAGGCTCTCCATCTCAATATCTCCTCTCTCAAATACAATTCTTTTCAAATGGGGATTTCAATTAAAATTCGCCTCTTTTAGCGTTCTTCCACATTTCGAACGGAGAAATTTTCTTTAAAGGATTATCGTCTATACTCCGATTCGCGCTGCTATAAGGACAACCGGCACTTTATTACCGTGTGAGATCTGTTCGGACGGGACCGCACAGCAATAAAGCTTTACACAGCACTCTCCTAATCCTTGCATTCTTCAAGGAGAACACGCACAACGAATAAAAATATTATACAAATCCTCTATTAAAATAATTATTGACCACATAATCTATTGTTTTCATCGAAAAAACGGAATTATCTTAACCATAACATGAATAAAACCATCTGTCCTGACCAGCATGCCATTTAAATGGGCGCTATTGTATAAAACGTGTTATCATATCGGCTCGGGCAGTTTGCAAATCATACAGCCCATAGGAAATGCATATTATAAAAGCGTCACATGCGAAGATGTATGACGCTACCGTGCCGTCAGTATCGCTTAAACATTACACATAGCCCAACATGAACTAGCGCGAATTTCAATAGCGCGGGTCAGACAAAAGTTTTAATTCATTTTTATTGTTAGTATAATGCCGTTTTTCCATGAAATCACTTCGATAGTGTTCAATATTATTTTTATAGCGTATATTGTAATATTGTTTTCATAAGTACGGTTCCCTTAATACGGGGTGCTCTAGCTACGGTCAATACATGTGCAGTTGTCAAACATGAGGGTCACTTGTGAAAAGAAAGTACGTTTATGGTGAAATGTTATCAAGTATAAACATGCCGTGTTAGCACTATGTGCTCATAGAAATTTAATTATTTTTTCCAGTGCTTAGCTCTGTTTAATGCTAATATCATGTTTTATTCCTTAATTCTATTCCATAAGTTCCCACAGAAAACGTTTACTAACTTCCTAAACAAACCGTTTTTACAAAGAAGTGGAGATGAATGATTTAATAAAATTTGTTTAAACTGTACAGCGTTTCAAATTCAGAAGTTACAGTAACACACATTTAGTTTTGGTACTTGGGGGCCCTTTTTCTTTCAAGTCCAATCGTTCTATTGTTAGCAGCGAAGCAACTTCTGGTAAAGATTAAAAATGCTTCTTCTTCCCTATTTCACCTAATTGATATGACCCAAAACGATCCCCCGCTCCTATATCAGCGAGAATCGAGTATATATTTACGATCCGGGTGCAATGGTTTGGGGTTTCTAATAATTATATAGGGTCTGTTTTTGATATTATGACAACAAGTGTATCGTGCGCATGCTACAGAGCGCAATAGCTCTGTAGCCATGGGGGGGCGCGTATTTTCCAAGGCTATTATGTTTGATAGAATTACTTTTGGCAGGGGAATTTCTGGCGTTGTTGAGTTATGCACAGGTATTCTAACCGAAGCAGTATTGATGTGAACTTTAATAGCAGTGCGCTGAAAACCGTGGCACGGACGGGGGCCTGGGGCTAACTGATTGATACTTTAAGCACAACTTACAAATGTCTGATTATTACACTGCGAGGCCTATTATTGCATGGCTGTAGCCATAATTTACAATTTGAGTGGTGTTAGACTATGGTGTTTTGAACTTAATGATACGCCTTTGGTTTGCTCATAGTATAGCCAATTTCGAATTGTGTGCACGACGTCGTGCATATAGCCTTTTTCTACTCTAAAATAATCCTAAAATAACATTTACTTGCAAAAGGCATGGTTGTATTCGAACCTGTGATACCTGCATTATAAATCGATGCTTACCACCGTACATAGCGAGGGAGATGTGGGTGGTTGATTTATTTTAATACCTAACTACACTTTACGGAATCAAACCGATACTACTATTGTGACTATGATAGATATACTATATAAATCGCGCCCGCATAAGTTTTTGTCCGGTAAATATAGATTTCACAACAGTATTCGCGGACTAGTCTGGCGAATAGTCACTCCTTGTGACAAGTACCACACTCATGACTTGAACTGCATTGAAAATATTCTTTAACTACGCCTTCAACATGCAATTGAACTAGTCTTTACTCACAGAACCGCATCGGATAGTCTCACTCTTGATCGAGTACGATGATGACAACGGAGATACAGAATGCTTTCTGCTTTGCCGTAATTGTATTACGGTAACGAGATGAATGGTTGGTGTCACGTGTCAAGTACCAGTCACGTGTCAGGTATCCGGTATCAGTTTGCTCTTCCGGGGGCGACGATAATATATATAAATCCGACTATGTTAATCAGGTCTGTACATGACCCCTCGGCCCAAGTGCTATTATTTATTTCCAAAAGACCACCGTTATATTATGTCGACGCAGTACAAAATTTACCTTTTCCCTACTGATTCACAAACCGACGTACGATGACGATAATCGGTTGTTTTTTGTCCACAAAGTAGGGATACGTACGTCAATTTTACCCTCAATGGGTCCCCCGAGCAACAAAAAATAAACCAATCAATGCCGTACGTCATCAATCTTTATTTTTCCAAAAATTGGCTGTTATTCTTCCCATAATAAAATTCCTTTTTAAGATTCACATCTGTATATTGTTCTTTAATCATTATATTCCATTGTCCCCGCATGACATGTTTTTGGGGGGGGGGAAAAAAAAAAAAGAGGGTTCCCTAAGTCTACACACTGAAAACGAAGTCAGCCGGCTAAATCCCTTACCGTGGACTGTATGATCAACGGATCCCGTTTTAGTTTTTAGCAGGCTTACAGCCACTTGCGCGCGGCTGCGGGGGTTTAGCGTCGAGCAGCGTTTAACGCATGGCTGTAACCGTTTGGGGAATTATTTAATTTAACGCCCTCTCAATATAACTTAAGCAATAATACCACGTTTAGAAGAGCGCCCCAATTCCCACATATTTTGATATATCCGTTGCATTGTGCTAGTAACTATTCTGGGATTGGTAGAGCTCGGATATCCCTAGTGGTTACAAAATGGAATTTTGCAATAGAATGATTAGTATCGGAATGTCTAATTCAAAAGCTGCTGGAACCATCCTTCCAATAATCTTTACGTAATCTACGCTCGTCCATCAGTTGTTACGTCGGTTCAGGCAGTTCAAGTTTCATGAGTGTTGTCACTATTACGTCATGAACGATAAATTTGGCGTTTCGATCTCCATCGGGAACCGTAATTACATTTTTTATGACAAATGTGAAAGTACGCAATTTTGCAGCATTGTCGTACGCAGGTATAGTTTAACCTGACAATTACCACACAATATGCAGAAAACTAAAAATTTGGGGCACGCTTCCAATAATAGTGACCATTATTGCTTTAATCTTTTATCTAACTTGACGACAATACCATATTAAATTTTGCCCCTGCGTCATATTGTCGCAATTGTGGTACCAAGTAAGGTAGCTCGGCATATTCCAGGTGTTTGCTACCATCACGGCACGATGTAACCAGCATATGCGGGAGTATTAATGTACTTCAATTGTGAAATCTTGTAATGCTGCGCATAGTAACGTTTTATACACGTCATTCATACCATAAATTCAAGGCGTTCGTTGGTTTATTACGTTCTATAGTTTAGAGAGCAGCACCCCTCCATGTATAGTTTTGCTATTACTGAACCTGCGCCAATACGCCTGGCTCCAATCCTCGACTCGCGATTTGTTTATAGGGAACCTAACCTGTTCAGTTTACCGGAAACAAAGTGGTGACGACATTATTTTTTTAAGTTATCGAATTATGTATAGTAATATAAAACAAATATTAACTGCTTTAATTAAATTCATGTGAACAGTAAAAAAATATCATCACTCCCTTAAAAGATGTATGCCCCATTTTCCACTCGCCGGTAATGGAACGTCACATCTTTCACTTCGTGATAATTTTAACCGTCACACTTAACAGTCAGTAATATTTGTGTAATGCGAGGATAAAACAAACATACCGCACGTCGCCTTGTTTAAAAGTGGACTTCTCCTTTGATTAATATGGATTCTACGAATTTTGCTCATAACCGTGTATTCAGAGTATTTTATTGAACTATATGTTCTTTTTTGATTTTCCTACTGCCTGTATCTGAGGACAGTTGTATTCATTGCTTTAATATTTTGGTGCTATTCTCTTGTGACCAAGTTTTCACGCTTTAAAGGTAAAGCGTTGCTTCAATGCACAATTGGTAAATAAATTCTCATTTTGTTTTATTCAATGTCAATTATAAACATTTCAGCCCCTACAAAAAGAACACGTTGTTTTTCACGAATACACAAAATATTTATAGCTAAACATTTCCTTGTGAGTAGGGCCTTTCATTGCAATATCACCTTATAATATTGAAACATGTGCACTTCTATTTGTGTCCTTTTTGTGTATATAAAGGACTCGGATTTGGGCTATTTCAGCAATATCACTGCATTAAAAAGGAAAAACACATAATCACGATTCTAACTTTGTTTTGTTGTCTTGAAATTCAAAATGCTCTCCAGACATATATTTAGTTAGGAGAGTCGGCAAATTAATAGATTCTTGCATTTAACGTTCATATATTAAACATTCATTAGTTTTCTATCTGTATGATGTTAGTAGAAAAGATATTTGGAAAGTGTTTGAGCACTTTACACGCGATTATTCTCGTAAGCTGAGAATTATAAAGTTCTAACTCACATTTTTGGTTTTTGAGAGATAATAATTTTTTGAATTAACAACTGAGCTTGAACATAATGTATACTATAATTTGTTTAAGTTTTCAAAGAGTAAATTTGTTCAAAGGACCCACTTCCTGTAAAATATATTTATGTCATTTGTTTGTGAACTTAAAACGCGCATATCTGAAAATAAACAAAATGTCAGTTAAAACCTTGTAATCCGCAGTTTACGATTTATTGTTCCCATTAAAACCGTTGACTTTATTTCGCATTCGCCGTTTCCTGATTTAAGTCCGAATGCAGCGCTATCAAATATATATTGCGTTGAATATTGATGTATTGCACAAATAATACCTACGATTAATACTCTGTCTAAAACAATTTAAATGTACTCTTTTATTAAATACATGATATAAACTGATATAGTATTTTTGCATAGAACATAGAATCCATGAACCGTTTTGTATTGTTAATAAATTCCAAGTGCCTTGGTCACTGTACAAATGTGTTTTATGGTTCTTATTTAATCATGACGATGTTGATTCATAGTAGGAGCGGGCTATAAATGGGTCATTTTTTTCTTTTCATTAGGGCTGTTTTTTTTTGTATTCTAATATACCTATCTCAACGTGAAATGACAAATTTTTTTGCTTCGGGTCCAAGAAAAAAAGTGTGCAGCGCCCTCTTGTGTCATGTCCTTTAATTTTGTGGTGGGAGTGGATTTGAGCAGAAAATCCCTCTAATTACTGTTTTCACGGGTATTTTGTAATGCTTTTGATGTCTAATTATATGTAGATGAGCTCAAGATAGCTGATTTTGAAAATTGCATGAAAATTGGACATTGCGTTTTCTTAACAATTGACGTTTTAGGTCAAAATTTAGCGTGAAGGCGCTTTTCACAATTTTTAGCCAATGCTTTTTCTTTAAAAAAAAAACATTTTGCACACACGTTAGTCCATGGCACTCTTCTGGCGGTCACGAATTATACCCAAGATTAAAACACACATTGTACAACGCACCCCGTCATGGTACTTTGGTATTTTTTAAATACTAACCGCAATGGTACGAATTAAGACATCTCAAATTATTTCAAATTTCTCTTATAAATTTAAAAATAACACGACTGCAATATTTCTGATTTTGTCCCAAACCATATAAACATTGAAAATGTACAAGCCGAGTCTCGGTCAGTATTGACAACAAAAACATGCAAGTGTCTTTCAATTTCAAAATCCCCCAACTGAAATCAAGTTATTATGTATATAAATGGACATTAGTTTCACAGTTGAGATATTCTCTCATTCAATTCCAAACGGTAAATACATCACACAAAATGGTATTAATTACTGTTAATTATCATGACTGTCCCACAGACCATTTTTCAGTACACGGCAACCATTTTGTTATTTGAGCTTTGTTTTCCACGCCGTTTTCACCAGGTTCTAACAAAATAAGGTATCCACACACTTTTGAGAAATTTGCAGACATAAACGTGTAAATCTTTTTGGACAACTCTATATATGGCACAACTGTTTTAAATTTGAGGCAAGGATCAATCATTTCAATAGAAAAATTCAGTGGTATCAGAAACGCGTCATTTTGAAGTTGAATCTGCTTCAGTTAGGCAAAAAAAATATTGTTTGATTGTCCTCATCCGACCGACCGTATACCATCGTCCCTACCGTTTTACTTTTTTTTTTTAAGTTTTTTGTTTTTTTTTTGAAAGAAATTGAAATTGAATCGGGAAAATGGGTAAAAAATGTGCAAAAATCTGCTGAAATAAAAATAATAATACCTCGGTATGTCTCAAAAAGTACAAAAAGTGTTGTCTGCCAGGTTGTCGTCCTTCAAGCGTAATTTGCTTTTACTATAGCGCCCTATAGCATTCGATAAATGTCAGGCAAGTACACACTCGCACAGCCTTGTAAACAACGATTCCTTTGAGATTTTGTCATTCATGTTGAAAATGTTGTATTAAAACATGTCAGTGCATTGTTCATTGAAATTGCATTGTTTTAATTATTTTACCTCAGTCGAATGTGATGCAATATCGTATATGATACACGACTAAAAAAAAATTAAACAAAAAAAAATAATTCCGACCGACCGACCCATTCTGCCAGAGGCATCTATGGCCAATCAAACAATTTAATTTTTTTGGCCTTATTTTTGCACAAACTTGAAATGAGATCATCTGAGATAGAGTTGCGTAATTGCCTTTGTTTTTTAAAACCCTTTGTTTTAAAAACCAATGAACCGGATCAGATCAGAGAAGATGAGAAAGAAGGAGATGGCTCGATTTTGAAATCCGATTACCCAGGATTACCCTCATTCACCATCTCATTGTTTGGGTAACTTCAAGGGCCGCTCGATTGGACCTTTGAAGTAATCTGTTCATCCGACTCAAGCTTGGCCAGTCAGGAAAATTTCACAACAGGAAGTAATTGACATACTGCTACTAAAAAAGTTTACTAATTTTCTAGCTAAATGATCTCTGCTGGTAAGGAACTCCACGTTTGTTCTGACCAATAATTATTTATTTTATCCGTTGGCGAAATAATTGAGAAAAACAGTGACTTTTTAACGAAAGAAAACAGCAAAGTCAACCTTTTTTCGGTAAGCTAACCTTGATTTAATGTTTTGAGGTCAATAAAGGATGTTGTTATTTTAGCCTAATTTGAACATTTCCGGTTAGATCCTGTGAAATATGATATGATGAATGATTAGATAAATGCATTTTGAATACACCTCAACCATACCTGTTTGTGTCCGAAAGTGTCAAAATGCTTTGAAAATTTGGGGTCAAAGTTGTCTAGTGAGGCAGAAGAGTACGTTTCGCTGTACTGGTCACGAGCATAGTGTATAGTCCCTGTGCAAATACCAGTTGACATCTGGGTAATTGGAATATTTCTGGGATGTAATGACAGGTGCATGTTATGTTCTCCAGCAAGTAGCGCGGGTCTTTGATCCAATCAATCGGATTTAAGGCAATTAAGATGAATAGGCGGATGAACATAAAGTTATAGAGTTATTAGAAGGAGAAAGCTCTTTTAAAACCCTTTGACCGATGATCATCGCCGCGCTCGTAAAACAGGTCGTAAAACTATTGTATTGGTACAATACCAACACGAGATCAATATTAATGCTGAATGCATGTGCATCAACATTGCATCCATGTACATAGTTAAGCAGATAGCGACATATATTGTAATAATTGTGCATTTCTTTATAAAAGCATGAAACTTGGCATAAATGTTTAAAATTAAATACTGATTATTGATTATTTTAAGACATGGAACCACGTCACCGTCAATCATCTTCAAGGTCAAACCAGGTCATTTGGGGTCATTTGAGGTCATTTATTGAAAGTCGCAGATAGCATGTTCCTAAGATGAGTTGCATTGATTCTAGTTTTTACTCGTACTTTTCGGCTTTTAAAAACTTGAATGTTTTGTAGCGCCGTATTTCTTCAAGTATATTTGGACACAAAATCTAACTTGAATTGGGAAGAAAATTCCGTATCTAAACAATGACACCAAACTTCAGTGTCCGATGTTGCCCGTTTTTTCAATTTTGTCCTGAAGTTGGCCACATTTTAGTGAAATATGAGACCCTTGGCGATATCCGATTTTCAATTCAGAGAAATACATGGTTTAAGCACATGATCCGTGTACAAAGTATTGTTAAAATGGACGTCCTATCGCCATATTTACCACAGCATTGTAATGTACATCGATGCAATGGTGATGCACATGCATTCAGCATTAACATTGATCTCGTAGTACGTTGTTTTTTGCAATGTAATCAAAATAGGCCTGGCCCTATATCAATTTATTTTTGCCATTTTGGTTTTCAACACATCTTGGTTGGCAGGGGGGCTGGGGAGCAACATTTCACAGAGAGGATACGGTCGGGATGAATGAGGGGGTTCGCATATTAACTTACTTGAGCAATATTTTTGGGGGTTGGGAAGCAAAGCACCCAATAAAAGTCAAACCTCAATCATTTAAGAGGGTTCTCTGAACAGTGACAGCACTAAAAAAAAGAATTAGGAATAGAAGAAATGGGACCAAGTTTGCCAATGGGACAGACGCACTTGAGTATACTTGGTGCTACATTTATTAACTTTATATGGCTCGTACTCTTTTTTAAAACTTGGTGGCTTTTTACGTTGTCAACGTCTTTTTGGTAGATAAAAGCTTATTTCATTAGCTTTAAAATAATACTAAACAAAGACCCATTCGTACTTTTCTTTTTATCAAAATTGCCTTATCCAGAGTGTAAACGTTTTTTGGGACAGCCTGTATTGTTATATTATTGGTATATTTCATATTTTCTTATCTAGGTGCAGAACGTAATGTAGTATTAGCTAGAACTGGTGTTGATGAACTAACAATCATAGCAAAGTTGTAGTGTAGCGGTTGAGAAACCATGCCAAAACGCAAGAGTATTAAAAGTTGGTGGCGAATCAGAGAAATACTGCGGAAACGCCCTCCTGTAAATTGTATTTTACATGCGAGTATTATTGAGCATCTACATTTCATGGCTCTCAGTAAAGTCAGTGGTCCGCCCCTGACAAGCTGACTCAGCTACATAGCGTGGGTGATAGACGATTCGTTGAACCTCATTATTCAACCTATCGCGTGGGTGATGTCTGTAATCACATTCCGGAAAGCCTTGCTGGTGAAGATTTAGAAACAATTGGCTATAATCAAGGCGGCTACCAAAACTTTAATAAAAACCAATATCAATTGAAATGTAGTTCAGCAACTACTAAAGCCTAAACACTACAAGCACCTCGTAAACATAAACTACAATGATCAACTGCTATGCAGCTGTTCCATCCAGAATGTATCTTTTGTGGAAAATTGGAAAGGAAAGTACGTGGAAAGATTGAGACTATCCCGGTATTCAAGGACAAAGACAACATTACAGAATCCTAGTTCAAAACATGAATGAGCCTCGAGTACTAGTGAGACAGTTTTCCTTATTTTAGTTCACGTTGATTTATAAAACTTTGCCTGAGAAACAGTCAGGTCTTACTTGCAGGAAGAAAATAGCATGCAATACCAAACATCAGTTTACAACTTTAACCCTCAAGCACGACGACAAAAGATATCAACTCCAAACCAAACTAGTTATGAGTCTCAGCAAAACATTTTTAATATAACATAAGCATACCTGTATCAAACTTCAACAAAAACCATCCAAATAACATAGGAGAACGGAAAACCAACCTGCCTGGTTGACAGTCAACTAAGGAGTGCCCACCCAGTCACATGGACACTCCTCCAAGCCAGGGCTCAGCCAGGCACCCAACAAAATAATTGGCATAACAACAAAGGATTGGCATGTGCAGCAGACTGAGTCCAGACCTGGAGGAAATTCCAAGACTGAATGGGACCATTCTTTTTGCTCAAATATCTCTTTAACAGTTCATAAAATTCGACTCATTTTATGGTATATTCGGATATCCAATTTATATTATAGCTATTCACAGCAGCTGCATTTTTAACTTATATGCCCAATAAATTAATTTCTTGTGGACAACAATTTTTAACTTTAATTTCTGTTACACTAGAACTAGAGCTATATCATCTACATAGCATGGTGCAAGGTGAAGACCTGTTTGCAAGAAAGGCGAATTAACACGAGTCCTGTCGCACATCCTTTAACCTGCAAGTACATGCGTGATAAAGCCAAAGTTATGAACCATGCCATTGAGACAGAGCAGAATCGTAAAGCTGCTGCGCATCGGAAAACATCCACTGCTGTTGTAAATTTCATTCAAGACAGAGTTATTACTACTGACATCGCTGTTTTCTGTACATACAAGAGTTCAAGAAGAATGGCTTCCCCAATCCAGAGTACAGAAGTGGGAAGCTAAACGCCCGATTTGAGAACCACCATATTCATGACTTGACTGCTTTTGCCAAGATTCACCCAGGTGACAAAGGTTAGTCTACAGTGTCAGCATCTCTGTCGCAGATGCGGTGATTAGGCTGGCGTACAAAGACAAGTATGAGGACATGTCACTGTTTCTTCGTGGTGTTAATAAAGAGGCATTCAATAAGTAAAAGTCACTTCCCTGGCCTACACCTAACAACCTTGATCAAGTCATCAGGTGAGCTCCTCCCACGCGAGCTCGTGAACTTTCTGGATTTCGTCATATCTGGTGATGCAGACATAAAACAGTGTGAATCACTGGAGAGGATGAAATCCAGAAAGTTCTCGAGCTCACGAAGAAGTGAAGGAAAGTTGAATATCAGTGAGAGAGATAGAGCTAGAGTCTGGAATGGGAATATGGAGAGAATCAGGAATGAGGAAAATGAGTGGGATCAGAAGATCTGTCTGAAGACTGATGTGGTGGAAGAGCCAGTTGAGAGGGTCAGTCAGGAAGAAGTGGCGAAGGAATCAGAGAAATGAAAACAGGAAAGGTGGCTGGACCCTCGGAGGTTGGTGTTGAGATGATTATTGCGAGTGGAGAGATAGGGATTGGTGTGATGGAGGTGTTGTGTCAGAGAGTGTTAGACGGAGGAGGGACGCCGAAGGAGTGGGCAGTGAGTGTGGTAGTTCCAATTTTTAAAGGGAAAATAGTGCAATGGGTTGTGGTGCGTATAGGGGTGCGAAGTTGTTGGAGCATGCAATTAAAATTGTGGTGAGGGTACTAGAGAATAGAATTCGCAGGATAGTGAAGTGGATGAGATGCAATTTGGTTCTATGCCAGGGAATGGAATGATAGATGCATTGCTCATTTTGAGGAGGTTGCAAGAGGAATATTGAGCTAAAGGGGAGAAACCGTATGTGTTTGTGGACTAAGAGAAGGCATTTGATAGAGTACCGACGAAAGAGATTGCGTGGCGAAGAGGAAGAGAAGTATATACCAGAAGCAATGGTTAGAACTGTGATGAGTTTGCATGAAGGAAATGGATCCATGGGAGATACACAAAGATAAAGAGAGTGACCCCAAGTTTGGCAAGAGAATGTGTGTGTGGAAGATGCGAGAAAAGTGGTAGAGAGGTGGTGGAAAAGGTGGAAAAGTTGTGTGATGAGGTTGAATATACCTGGGGGACAGGGTTAGTGGGGGTGGTGGATGCGAGGCGGCTGTGACAGCTAGAGTGAGATATGGGTGGGTGAAGTTAGGGAATGTAGAAAGCTGTTACACGGGAAAAGATTTCCTCTGTAGATGAAAGGAATGGTGTATAAGAGTTGTGTGAGATCGGTAATGCTCTATGGGAGTGAGATGTGGCGAAAATGAGATGGAGATTTTGAGAAGGACGGAGAGAGCAATGAGAGTGATGTGTGATGTGAAGTTGATGGATTGGAAGAAGACTGAGGACTTGATGCAGATGTTGGGTTTGGAAGAAGCGGTGGACTGGTTGGCGAAGGCAGATAGTGCATACGTTGGTATAGGCACGTGCTGAGAAAGGCTGATTAGCATGTTTTAAGGGCTTTTGAGCTCCAGGTGGGCGGTTTGAGGAGGGGACGATCAAAGAAGACATGGAAGAAGCAAATGGTGGAGAGAGTTGGAGGGCTGGGTTGAGGATGGAGGATGAATTGAATCGGGCAAAGTGGAAGGTGGGAGTAAAGGCGATTGCTACCAGTGTGAGGTAAACCCGGCCACCACCATTTTACGGATTTAAACTTTGAGATTTACAATTACTACATGGGAGGAGTTCATCTGATGACTTGATCTCATGGCCATTAACTGCAGGAGACCAGGGAAGTGACTTTGACTTATTAAGTGCCTTGTTCCTTTATAAGTCGATGAGGAAACATGGCCACATCCTCATACTCGTCTTTGTACCCCTGCTTTTATGTATAGGTCACCCTATCTGCGACAGATATGCTGGCAAAGTAGACTAGGTTATAGATGATACAACCTTTGTCACCTGCATGAATCTTGGCAAAAGCAATCAAGTCATGAATATCGTGGCTCTCAGGTCGGGCCTTCAGCTTCTCACCTCGGTACTCTGGATTGGGAACCCATCTCTCTCCAACTCTTGTATGTACAAAAGATGCAGCGATGTCAGTAGCACAACCTCATTCCGCCCAATAACTTGTCTTGAATGACATTTAGAACATCAGTGAATGCCTTAAGATGCATAGCAGCTTTACGATCCTGCTCTGTCTCAATGGCATGGTTCGTAGCGTCGCGTTAGTTAGGTTAAAGGATATGCGAGAGGACTGGTATTAATTCGCCTCTTGCAAACAGGTCTTCGCCTTGTTCCATGCAATGTAGATGACATATCTCTAGTTCTAGTGCTCAAGGATCAATATGTTTCCAACTAGGATCTTTCAATGCCCCGTCTTTGTCCTTTGATTACGTGGATTTGATGCATCTCTCAGTCTTTCCATGTACTTTCCTTTCGAATTTTACATAAAAGATACATTCTGGAGGAAACAGCCGCATGGTGGTTGATGATTGTGGTTTACGTGTACGAGAAGATTGTGATGTTGAGGCTTTATTAGTTGATGCACTCGATCTTCGTTTTTAGTAAAGTTTTGGTAGCAGCCTTGATTATAGCCTATTTATTCTAAATCTTCACCAGCAAGGCTCTCCGGAATGTGATTACAGACATCATCCATGTGACAGGGTGAATCATGAGGTTCAATGAGTCCTCTGTCACGAATGCTATGTAACTGAGCCAGCTTGTCAGTGGTGAACCCCCCTGCAGCGTGTAATCTAGATGCTCAAAACTACGTATCACTATGGAAAATATAATTTACAAGATGGCATTTCGGCAGTACTTCTGATTCGCCAACACCGTTATTATTTTGCGTTTTGGCATGTTTTATCCACCGCTCCACTACTACTATGCTACGATAGTTCACCAACACCAGTTCTAACTAATACTACAATAAGTCCTGCACCTAGAAAAAAGTAAATAGATCAATAACATAACAATATCCATCTTAATGTACAAAAAAGAGTTCCTTTTACAAAAAAATGGTGATTTATTTTTCATTTTTCTGCTTTTTAATGTATCCGACTTGTTTGAATCATGAGAATAACCCTCTCAATGGATTTCTCATGCTCCAATTATCCCAAAAAATGTTGTCATTTGTTTTCCTATGGTGTCTATTTCAAAAGTTATGTTGATAATCGAGTTTCATCAGAATGCAAGATGGCCGCCAAGATGGCTGCCAAAGGAACCCCATGGGACAATATTTAATTTTGGGAACATCAAAATTCATTCACTAGATACCTTGAGGATTACAAAAATGTAGGTTAGAAAAATAAATCATTGGAGTGCATGAGAACCCTATCTCCCGACTAAACTAGTGTATAAGTAATCAATCTCCCAAAATATTTTGTGAAAAGAGCAATTTCATTTTTTACCAAATTTATGCTAATTTCGGCACAAAAAAAAACTTAAAAACATATCAAAAATGTAGTTACGACCTTTTTCCACTCAATATTACGCTCAGTACTTAATTAATTTACAAAACTAAATGAATACGCATAAATTAACATATATTTCAAATATAAGGCTCAATTTATTACCGAATTATTAGGCTAAGTAGGCCTAATTAGGTGTAGATACGACTTTGTTGCACTCAAAATTAAATTTCCCGTGTCGTGCAACAAAGGCGTAACTGGTAGATACGACTTTGTTGCACGACATCATGTGTGTAGTTACGCTTTTTTAATTAGCCAATTACTTCTTAATTAGTCGACTTAAGTGAGAAATGAAATATTTATAAGATATTTAAAAAAATACATTTTTAAATGTGTAAGAATTATTTTCATTTGAAAAGTCACAAAAGAACACAACACAACACAAAACTGCTTCTCCTGTAGAATCATGAAAATGTATATAGATACGACTTTGTTGCACTCACCTGACGATATAGACTATGTAATCTGTCCTTTCATGTGGAGTGTACCATGTAGGCGTGACATGTTGGCTTTTGTGCGCAATTATAATTACAATACTGTGGGTGATTTGTCGTAGACTAAGTAGATGGTTTGTGTACTTTGGGGTGCAATGATTATGTTCATCATTATTGTCTTGGAACCAAGCCGCTAAGTATCATGGGTAAGGTGCATTTTCCACCTATGGTCAAGAATATCGCTTAGGATCCGAAACTCAGCCCACAGACTCTACCCATTCCGGGTTTGTGATTTCAACAATGCACTTGCGTTGTTGATAGTCCAAAATTGTTTTAGAGTAATTAGCGAGCAGAATAACCCTTAAGGACCCGAAACAGACAATAGCGTGTCGGCATTTCCATTTGAACATCGGTCACAAAGAGATTGCATAATTATTGAACCCCGTCAGACGGAAAGATATTAAACAGACATGGAGAGTGAAACAAAATTCTTAGCGAACTTAGCGCAATAGGCTAACGTATCAAAGTGCAAAGCGCGATTATAGATTGCTCGAAAGATGAATGAGCGAAGCAGATAAATAGCAAGAGGTAAGAAGCAGAAAGAAAGATTGAAAAAAAGTTCCCTAAAAAGCTTACGACAACAGAGGATCAGATACACGTGGTACAATCAGAAATTCAGAAGATGAAGAAACTGCGAATGCGGGTTCTGATGACGAGGACTAAATCCAACCCGCCCTTACCACAAACAAACAAGATAAACGACTGAGTGTGGTAAATCTTACCATTTTTTTTAATTGGAGCAACAAAAATGTTTGTACTTTTTCACGATAACAAAATTAATTTAGCACAATTTTTCATCTAAGAAAAATCAATCAGAAAAATAAAAAATGGCTGCAAAGTTAAAAATATTGGATCAAGAGTGAAAGGCGTCTAACCCAGCAAAATGAATCATGCTTGCAAATCATAAAACGGAGAGAGCTTCAAGAAGGTAAGCTTTATGGCATTGTTTATTTCAATTCACAGAATGGAAAATGTTCTAAAGGTGTACTTTTCTGTGTCAAAGATAGATTGCGTTTGTAAACACGCTTGTTAGTTTGTTTGTAAAATCTGTAAAAAAAAAAAAACCCGAGGGACCGAGCAGGAATAGTTCATTGGTAGAACACCAGCGCTGTCGCCTTCGGAGCCTAGTTTTATCCATTTTAAGATAAGCACTCCTGATATATTTCCCTCTGTGAAGGTGACTTAGTAGGGAAAATTCACCACATAAAAACATATCTTTTTGTTGTGTTAAGCGTCTGTTTGATACCGCTGAAGAAGAATTTTGAAAAAGACATAGGCATCCTCCCACCTGATATAGAGAGTTTTAGTACATATTAACGAGCATTTCGTCGGAGGGGTGCACCTGCACAGACCGTAAAGGTAAGCATGTGTTAAGTACAAAAATGATGATTGGTACATATCTTAACCGCAGCCGCAGTGGTGCACATTATATGCAGTATCAGTAGCAGATCAATGCATAAGTAGACAGATCGAATATATTGAAATTATACGGAAGATCAAATTGATAATGTTGTCAATAGTTACACGAATATAACAGAGGTTACATTTCATTACAAGAAAATTATCCCCATTTGGTGGAAACTTCCTAAGTCAAGGATACGTCATAAACCTCCAAACCTTCATCCAGTAAAATATTTAAACCTAAAGCAATAAAGCAGGAAATTTATCGAGTGTAATAGCGAGAATATCATCATCGAGGAAAACGGACGTAAGCCATGGGGCAAAACTTAACTATACGTTTGCGGAGATTGTGGTTTAGAAGATCCCACTGACCATTCTGATAACCCCAGTTAGGAAGAATTTTTAAATTCTTAAAAACGTATCCCGAGAAACAAATGTTCAGCCTGTAATAAAAACAATATAATAAAAAAAAATCATGATAGAATCTTGGTTGAAGGTGAGAAAAAAGAGATCAAAGAAGCTTTGATGATGAACTTTGTCGATGATATGAAAGCTCACAACTTATCTGTAAATCAGACCAATTGCCGAAAGTAAAAACAGAAGACTCTGCGATAACTGGGATTGAAGGTCTGATGAGGATGCTATGCGATTTCTGACGATCTCATTGTGTAACACGTAAAAAAATTCTCAAAAATAATTAGTTTTGAGATTTTTTATTGGTAGTAAAACCCACACGTTTTATATAGTTTTTCTTGCGAGAGGATCCAAATTTGCATTTCTTGTTCAATTCGGGTGGCATATCTGACGCAGAGCATCCTGTACCGTGTGTCCCAAAAAACGCAACACTTGGTGACAGGCACCATAAGTTTTGAACAAAAGCACGTGACTACTTATTCTTTGTTATAAGGTAAAATGGGACTGTTAGCTAATGTCCCTGAAAAGTTTCTTGTTCAATTCGTGTGGCACATCTGACGCAGAGCATCCTGTACAAGATGCACACCCAATGGGTTCTTTTCTTGATTTTTTTCACATACATGTTATATCATATTTGAAGCTGTTTCTAATAAAAGCTTCACTTTTTGATTCATCCGAGGAGGTTCGTCATTTGTGAATCTCTCCAAGTGATAGTCTACGATGTGTTGGATTATCTCCAATTTGCTGAGATGTCTATCGTATATAGACGCTCATGAGGCCTAATGTTTCGATTCCCATCATAATTCTAGTAAGGTTCCCGTGCATTAGATTTTCGTGCGTTGATTGAATTTGAATTTCATATTTTGTCATTGTTGTTATACTCAATTGCGATGTGGTTAATTAAGCTCGGTGGTATCCAAGGAGATTTAAACGTGTGCATTACCTCTCAGAACGGAAATGATAAATGTGAGTGCGCTACTTTGAAACCTGATATGAATTATGAATGGTATCTTCGGGTGGGAATGTGCCAACACCAACCCGGGTTTTGGGTATCCAGGATTAAATTCGTTAGAAGCGTTTGTTTTCTGGCCAGCATAGTTCCATAATCTATAAGCTCAACGTCCTTTCGTCATAATTGTTATCGTCTCTGGGTTTTTATTGGTGTATACATTTTCTGATGTATCACAATATTAATTTTTTTGAACTGCAACTTGGAATCCATTCGCTAGATTAATTTTTCCTAGCTCTAACAGAAAAGTAGACCTTGGTTCCGTCTTCATGAGGGAAAAAAATATATAATCCTGAAGATCGTAGAGAGTTTTTACTTCCCGAGTCGTGTTAGTGTTGCACTAGAGCATATCCATGTGGAACTTTTATTTACACGATCTCCATCATGAGTGGAGGACCGTCATTTACCACATAGTGGAGACTCATATCCAAAGCCCCGGTCATGTTCCCCCAGTTTCATCCAATTTGATAATTCTGAGAATATTGTAAAAATTGAAACATGGCATCAGTCGCAGCAATCGGCCACTTCGGATTGTTTGCCTGCTGCCTCTGGCACCTGCTTGTTTTCCTATTTTAATCCGACCTGTCACCTTGACCTCCAGTGCTGGAATCGATAGAACATCATATTTAAGAGAGTAAGACAAGAGTGACGTTTAATCTTTTCTTTTGGAACCTAAAATCGCATCTTATGAATTATTTTTAATTCTTAAGAAGGTTTCATTCACACCACTAATAAATAATGCTTCCATTCCGTTCCTGTATGTACCAATGAGCGAGATGAAAACGCCATTTTCTCCTCAGAACATCTCGACCTTAAAGATAACATTCCGGGCTTGAAGATCATCATAGCTCCTACCCGATCAATCCATGACATTAGGTTAGTTATCCCCAAAATTTCGAGCTACTACTGAACCGTGAAGACAGCATACCGTGGACCCTGGAGATCAGAGCACTTTTCCAGTCCGTTGTGTTCTGTAAGAATACGGTTCAAATTGGTTTGTCGGATCAAAATAACATATTACGACAACCTTTTTTGAGATTCCCTCCAGATTTTATACTTAATATTGATATTCAAACCATGATTTTGCAACCCAGGCGTCTCCGCCATTTCTCAGTTTTGGGTATACGTCGGCGAGGGTCATTTTACATTCGCTTCATACAAACTTCAGCCCGCCTAGAGCGGGGGGGGTGTTTTTTACAGCTCAATCACACTTACCTTGCCTGCCCTCTTGAGCATTTCTCGTCCTCCTGCTTTAGTGTCACTAGTGTTTTGAAAACTGTTGACAAGAA
>JAMKCH010059083.1:0-63588 GCA_023653785.1 Ophioderma brevispina | reverse complement strand
TATATTAAAAACCCCATTACCACTGCTAAATGAGCCAACTCCCGAAATAGTTGGGACATGCATGCACGCACCAAATATCACGGACCACATCAAGCGGCACTGTGATTCGCCCTTCGCAAAATGTTTCTATCACAAAAAAAAAACAAAAAACAAAAACGACCTTCTTGCAGGTGGAGAATAACAAATTGCGTGAGCGCCATAAGGCAGCGGAAGGTAAGTATCATACTTAAGTGTATCGCCCTCTCACCCCTGAGAGGGAAATACACTTACTAGTGATAGCTTCCTTCCACAGCCTTACTTTTGTACAGAATTCCACTGCATGGCTTAATCGGTGGCGGAAGAAGGTCGCAGAAGGTAGCCAACTGCAACGCAGCCCCTGTCAAAGCCCCACCCATAGTCGCCTAATGTTCCTGGGTCCGATACTAAGTCGATCAGCCAAGAGGAATTGGACGCCGACACCCCTCTCCGCTTGACTAACACATGCATCGAATAGACTTGTTGGACACCCCTCTCTGCTTGACTAACACATGCATCAAATATACTTGATGGAAGGTGGAAGAAGAACTCCAACCGACATTTTCCAAAATGTCTGGAATGAATGCCTCTTTATAGAATGCCCAGCAGGAAGCATGAGCTCGAACATCATATGCCCTAACCAAGAAGCCAGTCAACCAATGATGGTGTTTTTTGTGTGCATTTCAGATGACAGGATATCCAGCTGGCTCAATGTGTCCCTCACTGCAGGCTTCTTTGAGCTGTCTGCAATCCCGGTCTGCAACTATGGTGAGACGTGGCAGAAACACCGGTTTCGGGATAATAGAAAGAGTCTGATTCTTGGCCAAAAAGCCCGCATGTGGAAGAATAGAGACCTCCTTGCGCTCAAAGCGGTGATGGGCCTCGTCCGTAGACAAGGCATGTATAACCGAACCCCCTATGGCCACAAGCCACAGCCACAAGCCACAGTCACTAGGAAGTTCCAGAAGACTAAGCTTTCGGTTGGGTTTAAACTGTTCCGCCACCAAGAATTGCAAGACCAATGGCAAATCCCATCCGGAACAAGGCTACGAACCGGGGACGATCCGTAAACATACCCTTCACCAGATTGGACAAGAGGGGACTGAAAGAAACTGTCATGCCATCACCAAGCCCTTTACGGGTCTGGCCTGTGGCTGTTCTGTAAAAAAAAAACCTCGGACAGTCAGGGCACTAAGGTAGACCCACTCCTGAAAGACTTCCTTGAGGAAATTGCCAACCTGGTCTAATGGATCGAACTCTCTATCGGCACACCTTGCATGGTAATCCTATAATGCTCTAGTGAATTTGCCTGAACAGTGAGCATGGCAGCCTGTTCAGAAAGTCCCACCTCAGTGTACAGTCTGCAGAAATGCACCAGACAGGTTCGGAGCATGGGTGGTGCACTCTGGGACGAACGCGTCGACTGGAGGACCTCTTACCAGGTCCCCTACCTTTGGAAGATGGGTCTGTTCCATTACAAGCAGATCTAGTGGCCTGGAAACAACAGATGCCGTGGCCATAATGGGCTACCAGCAGGCCCAGGCAGTCTCAAGACAGAGCACTCGAGGACTTTGGGGGATCATGGCAACCTGGAGAAGCTAAGATAAGCATTAGGCTATCAACCTGACCGGTCCACTGCCCATGGTGTTTCCCGTTGACTGTCCCGGGGCTCCGGTTCAAGAGTAGGGCCCCTAATATGCCAAATCTGACGATTCATGACTGAGGCGAACAGATCCACGTGTGGAACGGGAAAAAGCGAGAATGACGGGTTTGAGGCCCTGTCAATCCCAACCAAACTGCAAAGTAGAGCGGCCACTCCACCGACGGCCCTTTGACTTTTGGGCTGTCTGCATGATTAGGGGACCCTCTGGGAGGACCCCTGTCAGCAAACCATTGTCACTCCCGAAACACAGGAGGCGATCAGCCCGACCCCTGCTCCCAATTCGGCACCCCACGAATAGCCGAAAGAATCTCCCTGCATGGCTTGGGACTGATACACCCATTCCTGTTTTCTTATATGTCACCACCTTCATATTGGGGGTTTTCACAGCCGGACAACAATACCTTCCCCCTGACCACGGGGAAGTACAGTGCCCAAGCAGAAAGACGGCGAACAACTCGTGACGTTTTTATGTGATGATGAGCCACGGAGGCTGGTCAGCGGCCCTGCCCCCGAAGAGATAAGAGGTGAGCCCCCCCCAACTTAAATGGGCATCCGTCGTCAGGGTGTTTATTAAACGCATCAATTGTCAGGGTGTGTTTGATGTTTTGATAGGTCACAGGTAGGCGAATGGAACTCCTTGCCTCATTATGAGTGGCAAAGTCCACCAGTGAAGGTCTGAGACGGTAACCTTCATATCTTCCTGGAGGGAGGGAAGG
Organism: Ophioderma brevispina; assembly: GCA_023653785.1. Lineage (NCBI taxonomy): Eukaryota > Metazoa > Echinodermata > Ophiuroidea > Amphilepidida > Ophiodermatidae > Ophioderma > Ophioderma brevispina. The sequence goes on along the minus strand of JAMKCH010059083.1, from coordinate 61,194 downwards.
GTTGGTGGTGTTACCACCACCAACAAGTTTTTCATCCGGCCAGCTAACACACATAAATTTGAAAAACCTAATGCGGTGCATCTAATCTTGGGACCATTTGCTCATTTTGGCGCAAAATAATCTGTCACGCCCCTACCTTTGGTAGTGGAAGACAAGTCTCAGTTTTGGAAGAAGGGAAGGGGATGGGTTGACAACCTCATCATATTTTTCGTTTTCACTTCTATCAAAAATATATAAAAAAAGTAAAAAACTTAAAAAAAAAAAAAAAAAAAAAAACGACTCCGGGATGTTACAAAACTTGATTTTTCCTTTCATAATCACCCCAAACACCAAGCAAAAATCAAACATTCCTGCTTTTGAACGCAAAATAGAAATTAGATTATTTTTCTAGCAACAATCGGAGAAATCAAGTTCCCATTACTATTACTATGACGGCAAATGGAGGACTATTGGAAATTTGGTTTTTGATATCAATGGAAAGAAGAGACTATACAAATCCACCCGATACCAAATCAAAAGGGGTCAGATGCTTTGTAAACTAAGAAATCCAAGAAGGGAAGGTCTTAACCAACGCCTTTAAAATGGTTGAGGGGGACGAAGTAGTTTTTAAAGTACAATTTCATGCAGATAGTGCATTACAATTATGAAAACAAGGAAGTGTTGTGACATTTGATCGTTTTTTTCATATATTGCTAATTGTGTTATTGAACCCCCAAAACCTTGGTATAGACTACCTCATTTGTGTTTAGCCCAAATGGTTGATGAGTTATGGATCCAGGGATATATGCCTTATAAAGGCATTGACCTTTGACCTTGAAATTTCTGACCAACGCAGCTGCACGAAGGCCCCGGACAAATTTCTTCTAATAATTCACACATAGCCATACAAGAATATACAAAAAAAGTCCTTTTATTAGACTTTTTTCAAGGTTGAATCGCATATGGCCTTTACTAATATGTCTTTCAAGTTAACCATTTCACTTAATTGCATTAAAAGTTTTAATACCAAGTTTTGGCACGTTAGGCATTTGACCTTAAGAACAGGTCCATGGTCACACTCACTCGAGGGGCGGATCAGGACTTCTAATCGATGGGGGGCGCCAAATTTTACTGCGCTTGACGGATGACAGATTTTTGTTTTTAGTCGGTTCTTGGGGGGGAGTGGCTTCTTGTCAAGCATTAACAATACAAGTACCATACTGCATCGGCCTGGGCGGCCCCACAAAAATTCATTCTTCATGATCTACACTGCCGCCGACGCCCAGGGGTGTACCCGTCAATTTTAGAGGATCTACAATCTACAGGACACCCGGCGCCCTGTGGCGCAAAAAGTCATTTTTAGAGATCTACATAGCGTTCTGACGCCCTATATAAAGGAGCCGGCGCATGTGCTTTGCAAAAAATAGAGGGGGCGCGAGCGGGGGCGCCCCCCTCTAGAAAGTTTTACAACGTTCTACAAGTTTATGTACTGTTGCTATATCATACTTTTTCTGGCTGCTTCTGAAAATAATTCATTATTTTGAAAAATTCGGTCAAGCGCCTCAGTCGAAGGATTTTTGTGGTAGAAACCGGTCTCAGAGTCTCCCGGAAATGAGTCTAAACAATAGACCCAATATTGTTAGTATTTCGTCGATCCCCTTAGGTTCATTCACTTGTAAAAATATGCATGTAGCCAAATAAGGAATAATGAAATAGTTCCCTCATTATGGCTGAAAAAAATGTGATGAGAAAACTTTCCATAATTGACGTTTCAAGGGCCTAAATATCTAATATAGCGTGCAAAAGGCCTACATAAGCAGTTTGTGCTTGCTCGTGTTATACATCGATTAGTTGTTGAAGGTGTTAATCAGCAAAGGAACACAATGTGGTATTGTCAAGGCCTATATTATGACTTGTGAGAAGAAAATGGCGATATGAATGTGCATGTGAGCTGTGGTGGGTCGTTGTTGAATTATATTGAGGTAGAAACAGTGGCGGCGCCAGGGGGGGAAATGCCACCCCATTTTTTTTCTTCCCCCCCCCCCAGTTGCCCGGTCGAAAGAAAATGACAGGATTTGGGGCAAAATTCAGGATTTGGGGCCAAAAAGAGCGATTTGGCCACAATTGGTTGAAAATTTTGCATTATTTTGACCCCCCAGAATTCACTTTTGCCCCACCAAGATTTCACTTTGCCCTCCCCCCCCCCCCCCACCCCCCCCCCCCCCATATTTTTTACCCCCCCCCAACCCCCCCCACCCCCCCCCCCCCCCCCCCCCCCCCCCCCCCCCCCCCCCCCCCCCCCCCCCGTGTGCCCCCCAGAAAACAGAGGTCTGGTGCCGCACTGGGTAGAAAGGATTAATATAAACCACCGTTAGTTTAAAAATAATATCCCGTTCTTCCCTTGTTTAAGCAGCTCTAGCTTGCGGTATAGGAATGTGAATGAGTGTGTTAACACCATGTCCAAGAGGTCGCAGAAAAATAGTAAAGGAATGGGGGCATAATTACCGGGCCTGTGACACGGACATTTATTGAAGCTTGGTGGCTGTTCTCCTAAAATTAGAGTGTTGTATTATTCAGGAGATACACAGCCTTTAAGTAGTCGTGTGAGGGAGCACAAGAAGTATTCTTTATGTCAAGTGAGAATTCATCAGTAACGTCTACATAGGCAAAATTAAAAGAGCCATTCCAAAATGGTGTGATCTGCCTTGCTGTGCCGAGTCGCTGTTTACGCATGTTTGAAAACATTGACATAATGTTACCACGATGGAGGTCAGATTTCACTAATCGTGGTAGAGACAACAGGTGCGGTCTAATTACAGCATTTGGACCTGACTGAGGAGTTGACTGATGAATTGATATGAACTTCGAAAATAAAGAATTGATGATGTCACTACATAAAACATGGTAATTGATGGTGGATCATTTAGTAGCTACGATAAGGTGATCGAGTATGAATGAGATGAAGCATACTTTATAATTATTAGCCTACTGCGCATTTTTTTTATATTTTATATTATTGTTGTTATAAATATTGTTATGTTATTATTATCTATATTAGAGCCCTTATTATCTCTTTTTCTTATTAATATTTATTACTTAAAAAAAACACATACCGTCAGAAAATGCATTTCAATCGGTTCGGTTTTAAATTGAAACGTTCTGGGAACGTTGAGGTTTCGTCTAGTCAAGTTGGTTGTTAGGTGGTTCTAATGAAACGTTCTGCGAAAAGTCGTAGTTTCCATCTTAAAGGTGCTTGTTCCAATTGACGTGCATGTGTTCTCTATTGATATGAGAGCCTGGCACTGGCAAAATACACACCATCAAGTACCGAGGAAAACAAACTTGCGGTTGTGATGGTCGACGCAATAATGCATGTTTGCAAGCCCTATTCAATACTGTGCGAATATGATGGTTTAACCACTAAAAACGGCATTTTTTGTTTTATATCTTGGAATGAAAAATGGATTTGGGGGCTCAAGTTTCAGGACGACAATGAGAAAATTACGGCCTTTATATGATATCAAATCGATACTCTTCCGGTTCAATCAGGGGGTCCCAAAAAAAAGACTATCGGAATACGCACCTTTAACCATAACCCGACGCGGGTCGGTTTTGCCGGACGACGGCCCAAATGAAACGAGGGGCAATCTATTTTTATGTTTAACGGCCGCCCAGATGCAACGAGGAAGCCAAAGTTGCGGTTTATTGCATCTCGGCCGTTTTTACAGGCACAGGGAATAAGTCGCGAAAGTCAATAAGGCCCCAGATGCAACGCGAAAAACATCAGCGTCATGTTTTACACGGAGAGGCCCACATGCAACGAAAACATTGCGTCATTTTCCGGAAGACGGCCCAGATTGCAACGAAAAAACATCGCGCCATTTACGGAAAGACGTCCCAGATGCACGAGAAACATCGCTGCGAATGCAATAAACAACAGGCAATAAATAAAATAAATAATAAATAAATAAATAATAATGATCGCTTACTGCACATGATCTGCATGAAATTTTTAGCTTAGGTTCGACTTGTGGAGTGGCGCAATTACGCTACATCATAGTAGTGCGTGGCGCTATTATGATAAGTCATGCTCCGGTTTACGTCATTGAAGACGTGTATGCATTAATTAAAAAAATAGAATTATCGGAAAATGGTTGGCGCTATCATTATCGAAATCGAAATCGTCTATGGGCTTTGTACACAGTGTCCACGGCCTTGATGAAAAGCATTGCGCCTTCTCGGGCAAACCGTCAGAAATGCAGTGAAAAGCATTGCAGCATTTCCAGTCAATAACGGCACAAAAGCACGAAAAAAAATGCGTTATTTTCCCGGAGACGGCCCAGGAATGCAACGAAAAAATCGAGTTCATTTCCGGGAAGACGGCCAGGTGCAACGAGAAACATCGAGTCATTTTCCGGTTATTCTAAGACGGCAAGATGCAATGAGGCGCAAGGCGAGGTCTTTGCGCGACAAAAAAATAGTTGTTGACGCCCAGATGCAACGAAAACATTTTCCGAGCCAAGGTACCACGTTTCTGGCTCTCTCATGCCTCTCGGCCGTTTAGGGTTAATGAGCTTCATTTTTGGTGATTATTAAAGTAATCAATCCGTTCCACAAATGAAAGGTGAATAAACAATTGTGTACTACGAATGGGCAAGTCACGCTTTAAAACCGTGTTTATAACGTTTCTCAAAGACGAAACCAAAGTGAACTATTGGAAAACGTTCGGAAACGTAGTGTTAGTGGGGACAGATTATCAATCATTGAGTCATAGTGTTCCCAAAAGTTGGCATTCCATGCCCGACTCGTCGTTGTTCACTAAGCATCTCGAGATTACAACAACAAGTGAACAGGACAAACGGTATTTGAAGCTAAGACTGCCTTTTGAAGGTGATTTACAAGTCACCACTCTATTTTGTAATTGGCAAAGAGCCGGCATTGTTACACTTGTACAAGGTTTGAAGAAAGGGGATGTAGATCCATGCGTTTAAAAGCAAGGGTTTAAGCATGTTGCTGCTCTCATTTACGCAGGGCTTACATTCTTATCGTATGTTGATGAATGAAATTTTGGTAGTGGTAGGTGGGTCCGAGTCAAAGACCCAACCAAAGTGATCTCCCAAAGTAGGGGGTTTCCTTGGCTGTTGGAGCCATTTGGGGGCTTAAAAAACTCACATTCAGGAATGGTTGAGAGTCATCAAGTCGGCCGAATAATTGGTGGATAGCGAAGGCCATCTAGCAAAGGAAGGGGAAGATGGGGTTTGTGAAGGGGGAGGAAGAGGGGGTTGTGAAGAGGAAGCTGGGTGTTGGGAAGATGGGGTTGGGAAGGGAAAATGGGATGTTGGGACGATGGGGTGTTGGGAAGGAGGAAGTTGGGATTGGAAGGTGACGATGACAATAATGAGAGATGTTGGGAAAGGAAAGGGGGTTGTCGGTGGAGGGTGATTTCGAAACAAATTACACTGTCTGGAAAAACATCTAAAAGATATTAGGCACGGATTTTTTCCAACAGATTTTGTTGAACTTTATGTGCAATGGTTAGGACCTGCTACATTATAGCGAGGGTATGCAGTAGCGTTGATGCTCTCATTTTGTACCAGAGAAATAATTATCAGCTTAATCCTTTTCAAATGGGCACCTTTTTTTATGGAAAGCTTACATCAGTGCAAAAAATGGGGTTGCCAATTTTTAAAGGAAAATCATAATGTGAAACCTCTAGTTGAACATTTATTAACCTCCTCAGGTATATTTCAAACAAGTTTATGTCCTATTAAACTGATGTTGAACAATGACTTAACAGGTGATTTTCCGATTTGTGTTCTTACTGTGTTCTCTATTGATATCAGAGCCTGGCAACTTGCCAAAAACATATGCTCCATCATGTTACTGTGGGAAACACACTTCGGTTTTGATGGTTAGAAGTAATGATGCATATAAAGCCCTATTCACTACCTACTGATTATTGATGGTTAACCATTAAAATGGTGGGTTTTTGTGTATATCTGAAAATTAAAATGATTGGGGCTCAAATTTCAGGACGACGATGAGCCAAAATACGGCCTTTTATCTTGATATCAAATTGATACTAATTCTGGGTAAATCGGGGAGTCCCAAAAGACGATGGGAAACCCTCACACTTTAATACGGTCAAAAGAATCACGGCCCAAGATTGCCTGAGCTGTACTCAGGTTGACTCTAATTGACCATGTGACCTTTGACCCTGTGAGGATCCATCTGAGAGGACCTACAAGTTTTTGGTTGAGTTATGTGCAATTCTACTGGAAGCTTGTTGTGTGCAATTCTATGAAGGCTTGTTGTGACCAAGTTCTATTGAAATTCATCACATGGTGGGGACACATAGTAATCCACAAACTAATTAAATGGGAGTGTAGGCCATATAGAGACCTTGGATCACTGGTGACCTTGAGGAATTTAGCAGTCTAATGGAATAACGTGGCATTTAAAGTGCAATTCCATCTATAGCACAGAGAAGATGAGGAAAGAAGGAGATGGCGCGATTTTGAAATCCGCCTTACCCAGCATTAATCGCATTCACAAGCTCATTGTTGAGAAAACTTCAAGGGCCGCTTGATTGGACTTTGAAGTAATGTTCAAACCGACTCAAGCTTGGCCAGTCGGGAAAGTTTCAAAACAGGAAGTAATTGACACACTACTACTAAAACAGTTTATAATTTCCCAGCTAAAGGTTGTCTGCGTGGTAATGAACTCCTGTTGTTTAACCGATAATTCTTATTTTATTCGTTTGCGAAATAGTGAGAAAACAGTGATTTTATAATGAAAGAAAACAAAAGCTACACCTATTTCGAGTATAAGTAACCTTGATTAATGTTTGAGGGCATAAAGGCATGTTATTTAGCCTAATTTAAAACATAATCCGGTTAGTTCCTGGTCAATATGATATTATGAAGATTAGATAAATGACATTTTGAATAAACTCAACCATACCTTTGTGTCCGAAAGTGCCAAATAACTTGAAAATTGGGGGGTAAAAGTTGTCGTAATTTAAGTAATGCAGGAGAGTATGTTGCGCGGTATGGTCACGCCATAGTGTATAGGATCTGGGCATTGGAATATTTCTGGGATGTAATGACAGGTGTATGTAATTCATCAAGCAGTAGCGCAGGTTTTGATCCAATCAACAGATTTAAGGCAATTCAGATGAATAGGAGGATTGAACAGTTTATATTTGGAAGGAACAGTTGAACCGTCTCTTCTTTCTAATCTTCTACTGAATATACACTGGGGATCCAGGATTTGAAAAACGTCAAATTACCGGGGGCTTGAAAGGCTGAAACTTGTCCAAAAGCTTCAAAATGGGCTGGATTTTGCAGAATTTGGCAGAATTACCGGGGGCGGCGGCGCCCCCATCCGCCCCCTCCCTGTATCCGTGCCTGAATAAACACTTTGGGTAAACTGCTGAATATATCAGGGTCATCATGACAGTAAATGAGGGATGCAATGCTGTACCATTGGAACATCTTGCATTAATACCAAAAAAACTGGGTGTAGAGTCAGTAATCAGGCGGCGGAATCAGGAGGGGGCGGAGGGGTGCGCGCGCCCCACGGTTAATTTGCAAATTCTTGCAAAAATTCCCGCCCATTTTGAGCTATTTGGACCAGTACAGATTTCAGACCCCCGGTTGGTAATTTTGACATTTTTCAAATCCTGGATCCCCATTGGTAATTGAAACCCCAAATGGTCAATCAGGGGTTAAGTGAGTCATTTCACACGTTTCGAGTATTTCGCGGCTTATGATGGTTTTTAGAAAATCTTATGCAGTTATGGGCGGATATGCTTACTCGGTTCCATGTGATTACAAGACCCACACCACTAAGTGATTGCTTAACATCCGCAAATCGTCACCCAAAAATCTCACCAAAATCTATTAGCATGTACCCCAGTAAAAACGTCGAAGGGTATCTTAACATCCCCGAAAATGATACGACCACAAGCAACATAATAAGGACAGCATCAGAGATTTTAGTCATTACTGTCCCCCAGAACCCGCGCACAACTTACTACAAAACACCCCCCGTTAACTGCACCACGTGAGAATCGTACTTGGAACACGTCGTTTTCTTCACACGCTATGTTAAATTCGCCAGATGTAAAACCCCGCGTCCCAAACTTATGAGAATTCTACACACTTATTCCTTCAACTTGAAGCTATTCCCCCCTCCCGCACACAATTTCAACTATTTTCAAATCACTGATAGGTCTTTAAATCTCGATAGGTGCAGTCATTGTACAGGTACACGACGAATATTCAATTGTGATTTTAGACTCTCATCACAAGGTGCAAAAACAAGATGGATATTGTAGCAATAATTTATGGTTGTATTCCTCATTGAAGTGTGTAATATTGACATATTCTTATGAACTGACAATGCCCAAGTGCGGTGACAAAACTGTGTATAAATCTTACCTGTGAAGCATTTATAATCAGCAAGAATTTTGCCTTAGCTCGGGGTATGGTTCTGAAACCATGCGCAATCGGTTACAGAAAGTTTAACCTTCTAACCCATGGACTTTCAGATGTTGATATGTGATGGGGCTATGCAAATCCTGTGACATTTATTGTGGTTAAATGTGAAAACCACTGTCAGTGCATATGAGAGCACCTAATGATGAGTAGCAAACTTGTAAATTAAAAAGGATTGCCCTTTGTTCACTCAGTTTTAACTAAAACTATTTCCGAGATCTTTCAATGTAGAAGTTTTATGGTAAATAGTAATGGGATAGTTCTGCCTAGCCCGCTGTCATCCCTGAGTCGAGGTTTCGTGTGTGTGTATATATATATTATATATGATTATTATATATCATTGCCCACATCACATAATGTATTATCTGACATTTTTGGACTTTTTTCGATATTTTGCATATTTACTTATAATGTTATACATGCGCAAAGTTTACAATTCTTGAAAGTGGATTAATTAGTGAGAATTAATTAAGGAATTTTGAGCAATAAGCTCAAAACTGCATATCGCGATTTCAAAAATGTCATATGTTCATTTACACGTATTTCAATGGCATTAATTGACGATGTTCGTTAAAAACAAGCTGGCCCGCTTTTCACATAAGATATGTGCGGTCGTATCTGCCTCTGTGAGGAACATGACCTGGTTTCACCATAGCGATCTATATCTGAACGCATTGAAATACAACGGTGAAATTAGCGTGGTATGCGAAAATAAATACGACTTTTTTGCGTTTCACCTACAGACTTGTAGATTTATATCAGGAATACAATTGCCTTTCAAAACTACAGCAGGTTTTAAAACTTAAAACTCAGAATGTTGTCTTCGAATGCAGGAATTAAAAAATAAATTGTAAGTTAATTCCAGTAGTTACAAACAGAAATATCGGTTAGAATTCAATGGAGATTTTTTTCGCGACAACGGCATGTCATCACATAGACAGTATGTGATGTGGGAACGAGAGATATATAATTCTATATAGATATAATGTATATACTAATTTTATTATAATAATCTATATGATATGTATAGATATATTATATAATTTGATAAAAACGTTGGATTCTGTAGCAATTTTTCACACAGTAAGGCGACAAAAAAACCTGTGTTGGGGCAAGCGGACCTTCAAGTAGGTGGTCGGATCGGGCGATTTTTTTGTCTTTTACTTTTTTTTTTTCTTTTCTGGAGGGTCAAAAATTGCTAAAATAGCCCCAAAAATCTGAAAAAATCGGGAGGAAAAAAGAAATATATTTTACAAACAAATTCTAAAAAAATGTCAACATTGATAAATTGGGCTAATAACAGGTGATTTAACAGCATGATTTTTGGAAAATTAAAATAAAAAAACATCGAAAGTTAGTAAAAATCAGGGTCGGTCGGGCCCGTTAAAACAGGGTTTTTAGTCGCCTAAGTGTTGGCAGATTTCAATTTGCCATTGCTACTGGAATTAAACAATTTATGTATTATTTTGGATGTGTTGTCGGATTAAATTATTCATAGGGAGGTATTTGCATTTTATTTCAAATTGAAGAATAACGACTGATCAATTAATGTGGTTTATGTCTCGCCTGACTTTGTTCAAGCAGAGACTTAGTAATCACTTTTTAGTCTGGTCTGGTCTTCATGTTCACTGCCCAGTGTACAAAATATCTGGAGTTCCTATAAAAAGGAGTTTCTCTGTGATGCTTGCTTTCTTCTTATTGCGATGAGGCAGCAAGCTAAATTGTTTTAAGCTGTTGGAGGCCAACTCATGTGATTGGTTGGGGTTTGAGAAATCTGTGTCACCGGTGGACGAACGGTTAGGGCACTCTTTGAGAATGTTGATCCGCCACCTTTTCATGGGCTTGTTGGTACAGGCTTAGAAAGGTTCTCCTGAGCGATCAGTGATTGTCTGGTGGAACTTAGGAAAGCGGTCCAAGACAGTACGGGTTCACAAGATTGCTTTCATATGGTATAGGCATGAAATGCCCCGCGTAGATTTGCAATTGTGATTTTCTCCAAAAACATGTTATGTAATATACACAGTATGGGATGGAATGAAATGTGTAAAAAACCAAAGCACGACACACATTCAGAGTGCATGCTGGGGGGTGGGGCACTCGATGAGATGAATATGATATGGTGCTGCAAGTTGGGGCTTCGGAACCCAAGGCTTCGGTTGGCAGACGGACTAAAAAAATAAGGTCTTTGGTGAGAGAACAGCCAAAAAAGGTCCAAAATAAGGGGTTTCTGGTGCAAATTTGGGGACATTTTTCAAAATTATGGGGTCTTTGATTGGCAGCGCATTGCTAAGCCTACGTGCAGTTCACCTCCGAGATGGGAGTGCCCCCCCCCCCCCGGGGCTAGCACTGACAACCAGGATTTAAAACATGGTGGAAACTGTATAATTGACCATGCTAACTATGCTAGCATGTATGGCCAACCATGGTCAATCATGCTTTGACTATGGTGACAAAGCATGGTTGATCAGAGGTACAATATACTTTGCCTGGCTGGCCATGCTAAATTAGACCTAGCATGGTGAACCATTGTCAATCATGCTTTGAACATGGCTGACCATCCTTCCTGAAGCCCTACCATGGTTGACCATGGTTGATCATGTTCTTACTATTCTTTTGATGGTGAGAAGTAATAAAATATGTAAAAGTGTTGAATCACATTGGCCAACACAAGAATATTGATGGCTGCAAGTTTGACAGGTTGCAAACCACCAAATACACTTTTATTATTATATCCAAAAAATGGCATGGTTATCAAAGATGATTAGCCAGAGGTGTGTCAATGTCTGGCTGCTTCACTGAAGTACTTCCAAGGCCATGTCTGTGCACTTGTTGCCCGTCCAGCATTGGGCAGGACCAAGAGAGTGCCATTATTTGTGGTGCAGTTCCACAAATACAGGTAGTGTCCTGATCTGCTTCCAGGTAGCCCCAATCTGCAAGGGAAACCTTAGATCGGCGGGTTCTGGCCGGTTTCAATGATTGAGACAGGCCATTTAGCAACTGAGGAGTCAGGTCAGGTGAAGATGTCACAAGGTGCAGTACAAATAGATGTGACTTGGTTGATAGCAAGTCTTCTTTCCAAACAAGGTGACTCTCTTACTCATTGGAGCTGTTTTAAGCGTTGGAGCCAACTCACTGTTGATTGGTTGGGGTTTGAGAAATCTGTGTCCACCGGTGGACGAAAGGTAGGGCACTCATTGAGAATGTGATCCGCCACCTTTTCACTGGCTTTGTTGGTACAGGCTTAGCAAGGCTCTCCTGAGTGATCAGTGATGGTCTGTGTTGGGACTTAGGAAAGCGGTCAAGAACAGTACGGGTTCAAGCTTGCTTTCATATGGTATAGGCATGAAATGCCCCGGTAGATTTTAAATTGTGATTTTCTCCAAAAACATGTTATTGTAATATACAACAGTATGGGATGTGTAAAAACCAAAGCACACACACATCAGATTGCATGCTTGGGGGGGCACTTATGAGATGAATATGATATGGGTGCAAGGCTGGCGCTTCGAAACCCAAGGCTTCGGTGACAGAGGACTAAAAAAATAAGGGTCTTTGTGTGAGAGACAGCCAAAATGTCCCAAAATAAGGGGTTTCTGGTGACAAATTTGGGTGACATTTTCAAAATATATGGGGTCTTTGCTTGACAGCGATGCTAAGCCTTACGTGCACGTCACCTCCAAGATGGGAGTGCCCCCCCTGGGGCTTAGCACTGACAACCATGATTAAAACATGGTTGAACTGTATACTTGACCATGCTCAACTATGCTAGCATGTATGGCCAACCATGGTCAATCATGCTTTGACTATGGCTGACCAAGCATGGTTGATCAGGTCAATTATACTTTGACCATGGCTGGCCATGCTAAATTTAGACCTAGCATGGTCGACCTTGTTCAATCATGCTTTGAACATGACTGACCATGCTTCCTGAAGCCATATGGTTGACCATGGTTGATCATGCTACTCTTACTATTCTTATTGCATGGTGAGAAGTAATAAAATATGTAAAAGTGTTGAATCACATTGGCCAACACAAGAATATTGATGGCTGCAAGTTTGGCAGGTTGCAAACCACCAAATACACTTTTTCTTATTATATCCAAAACATAGTGCACTGGTTCTCAAATATGATCTAGCCAGAGGTGTGTACAATGTCTGGCTGCTTCACTGAATTCTTCAAGGTCCATGTATGTGCACTGTTGCTCTAGCATTGGGCAGACCAAGAGATGTTCCATTATTGTGCGTGCAGTTCCACAAATACAGGTAGTGTCCTGATCTGCTTCCAGGTTAGCCCCACATCTTGCAAGGAAACCTTAGATCCGGGGTTTGGCCACGGTTCTAATTATTGAGACATTGCCATTTAGCCCATGAGGAGTCAGGTCCAGGTGGAAGACGTTCACCAGGTTCAGTACCATAGATGTACGTGGTTGATTAGAAGTCTTTCTTTCAACACGGGCTCTCTTAACTCCTTCAGCGACGACTGTTTTCCAGGGGTTTGGACTGTTGTTTAAGCAACTCTCTGAATTTAAGGTGGTTGGCAGCAGGTAATCTGTCCAGACATAGGGTGCTTCACATTAGATACCCTTGGCAGCTACGCTCTTGCATGCTCGCTACTTATGAAGAAATGGTCGGTGGAGCAATCCTGCTAGGATGTATAAGTTGTTTTGTTGTTGGTGGTGAAGAATCCTGTGATAGCTTGGCAGGTGACATTAATGCTGGATCAAGCTCCTTCTTGGCATACAGGCAAGCATACTCTGATGGAGTAGCACAGGGCAAGTGCAATCGATCTTAGGGTATGCGGCACCCCATATTGTGCCAGTGAATGTGAGTTATTGCGTGAACATACTTCACTCATCGTCTTCTGATGTGGGTCTTATAAGAGAGAGTGCGGTCTAAGGTAACTCCGAGGTAGACAAGGTTCACAGTGCCCCAGGGGTGGTACCAGCCAGGTTACTCTAGCTGACGTTTGCTTCACGCTTGTGTAGATGGAAGCACACACCTGTGTCTGGATGGATTTGTATGTAGGTGGGTTTTCGTCTCATAAGGAGCGAGTTCATCCAAAGCTTTGGAGAGTCTCTTTCGACAACTGTGAAGTCGGATCTTGTGCCACTAACTCCAAGATCATCTGCTTAGATAAAACCACAGGTTCCTGAACTCCTGGTTGAATCGTTGGTATTAGATGTTGAACAGGAGATGTGCAAGCATGCTCCCTTGGGGTGGTAGTCCATTCTTGAATCTATGCCATCGGCTCTTCTTGGCTGAACAAAGAACATCCATTTGCAAGCAATTCTTGGATGAGCTCAGTCAAGAGGATATCCTTGGAGTCCAGAATCTTGTGGAGTAAGCATCTGTGATTAACGGTCTCATCGCTGTTGATAGGTCAACGAACACATCTCGTTACCAAACCCTTCTCAAAACCAACTTGATTTATTGTTGATTTACCTGACCATAAACGTGCTTGTTCTGGTATGAGGGTTCGTCTATCACAGGTGTGATGCGGTTGAGCAGGGGATGGTTCAGAGAGCTTGCGGTATGGCTAGGATTGATATTGGTCTATAGCACTTGGGTCGTTTTGGATTAGAAGGATCTTTCCCAGGCTTTTTTAGGAGTGCCATAAAATGTGCTTTCCTCAGATCTTTGGGAACCTATGGGAGATAAGGCAGCAATTGTAGAGCTCAAGAAGCTACTCCTTTTTCAGCTGCTTGATGAAAGATGTGTCCCAAGGCCTATACATTTTCCTGGTGAAGCTTAGCAATACCAGTTTCCAGTTAATCCATGTTGAAGGGTGAGTGAAACCAGGGTTGCACTATCCCATTATGGTCTTGGGTTTATCTTCTGGGCTTCTTGCCTGCACTTGCCATTTGAAATGGCAGTTGGTGGGCATGTGGATGTAACATTTGGCTGATGTGGATGGTTCGTTGGATCCCCGTGAGCTTTCAGATGGTAGACCATCAGCTTTTTGCTGTTCGGGTCTAATCGGTGGATTCATTAACGTGTGCAAGGTTTTTTTTGATCTTTCCTGGGAGATCCTCTCCGGAACTGCAATCTCCTTAGCAGTTGCTGTAGCTGAGAAAGGATCATCTTCAAACATGATGGTATACTCTTAATATTCTGTAGCACACTGGCCCCAGTAGGTATTCTGGCTACAGCCTCTGGGTGTGAATCTCAGGCAGTCTTGTTCACTAGATGGGCAGATTTGTCATAGTTAGGGGGTTTTGGAAGCAATCCTCTTCACGTTTTGATCGAGGTCATCAGTGAATCCTGCCAGTCTGCTTTCCAATTAGTTTAAAGTGCTGCTTGAAAGCCTTTTGGTTTTGGGTCTTTACGGCAGTTTGACTTGGATTACAGATGGTGATGTTGAGTTAATGGGACAGGATCCAGAACATCTTACTACACAGGTTAGAGATGTTTTACTAACAATACTAGATTAGGTCCGTAATCTCTTCCAACTGGAATTATAAAAATGCTGCGGACCAGCCTTGGGTCGTGAAGGAGACACAGATGTTGACTCTCCACATCTTCGAGCGGTTGTCTTGTGTTCATTGTAGTCAATTGGGGTACTATGCGCTGTTGAAGTCACAATAAAGTAAGGAGAATTGAATGAGGGTGCTTGAAATCTACTGAGGTAACTATGACAGAGCTGAGCGCAATTATGAGGAATGAGGTTATGTCAGCAGACATTGAGGTGTTCTAAACGGTGGCCTGTTTCACATATATGCACTTCCTACTGTCAGTGTGGTCTCTCAATGGTAAGGACCATTCCTGGTATGGTTGGGTGATGGCTATCATTCCTCTGGGTTTCCTGCAATACACTGCCATTCGTTTTATGTACGAAATTGCCCTGACTAGAATGCCAATTTTCCCCCTAACGAAGCAACTCATTTCCTAGCAACAGCATTTTTCTTAGAACTCTACACTTCTGCATACCATTCACTCAAGAAAAACACTATGGTGACCACAGAAATTTCAAGCTACTTCAGCGCGAAGACATTATATAATGAGTTGTGAGCTCCTCTCAAACTAGGGTTTCTAGTCTAAAGATCCTGTGGTAAAGGGGTTCAAATAAGCACTATAAATACTCAGCAGAAAGCCTCACAAACTACTGATCTCAATAGCTTGTTAGATTGTATCTTAGAAATTATTTCAGCATAAAAAAATGACCCAAAAAGTTACAGTTTTAATATTTTGTTACTTTTAGCTTAGAAGTATCACTTTCTTTGCTCTTTCTTTGAACACAATTAAGCCAGAGGGTGACAGACCAGATCTTGTTAGTGGGGTGGAATCTTAAAGGCACTATCAGTGATTCATAAGATAGTCAAAATAGTTTAAATCTGTATGAGTAGCTTAAATGTGAAGGGCAAGCCTGTAGAATTCTCATAATTTAGTTTTTCCCATTCTCATAATTTAGTTTTTCAAATTCTCATATTTTTTTTAAAATGAAAATGGGCAAACAAGGAAGAAAACAGCAGTATTGAAAAGATATCTGTTTCAGTACATGTTAATACACAGAGAGCAGGGGAAGATCCAGGATTTCTCAATAGAGGGGCGCCAAATTTTCTGACTCACTGCGCTCACCGGGAAGACCCATTTTTTTAAGTCGGCTTGAAATTCTGAAGGGGGAGAATTACTGCGTCGACCTGGCGGCGGCCCACGGTCTTTTTTTTATATTTACAGTGACCGATGCCCTGTACCTTCATTCTTCAAGTCCCTACAGGGCACCCTGTGCATAAAAGAGGCATTTTATAGATCTACAGTGTGCCTGCCACCCTGTCTGGCGCCGGGTGCCCTGTGCTCTGCAAAAAAATGGGGGGGGGGATAAATCTGGCCCTGGAGAGTATAATGATTAAAATAGCTGATTTTGTTCCCTATTAAGTTGCTTTCAATATTAGCACTTGCAGGGTATGCACCTTTTACAGGTATGCAAAAATCTAATTTTCAATAATTTGTTTTTCTGCTTTATCAAATCACTCTTTTTTCAATTCACTCTATCCATGCACTAAGATAATAATTGTTACGAATTATTTGAGACGGTGGTAGAAAAAGCACTTGCATAACTTTATTTCATCAAAGTTCACAAGCTCTATTTTATGTTGAATGTTTATTTTGCATTAACTTTGTCTCCTGCATGTTAATTTCCAATTCAAGAGGCATCAAGATATGACTGAAATTCTTTGATCTGTTGTTAGACAATTTCTTTGGTTTGGAAATGCCTTCCTCTAAAAGTTTGCAAAATTCACGCCTTTTACCATGAATGTTACTCTGGCTGTGAACATTTCTGAAAACATGAAATTCACCATGTTATCTTGTGCAGGCAGCAGAGGTCAAGTGTTGTGCCTCATTCAATAAAATATCAGCATGCTCAGACATTTTGAACATGGCAATACTCAGTTTTCCAGGGTATCTTATTTCCCCAGTCAAGAATAAATCTTTGTATGCATTATTATGTACATGCGTACAATATAGATGTGTTCATACTTCATTGGCAGACGTATGCAGATGCTAGCCTTTCGAACATGCTTTTTACGCAACGCTTTATGTTCATGCATCCAGCCCGCAAAGCATGTTCAAAAGACTAGCGTCAGCCGACGAAGTATAAACCCACCATATCTCTCCTGAAATACCGGAATATCATTTGAATTGTCAAATAGAGATATACCATCTTAAATGATTAAAATGATCAATTGTTGATTTATCATTATATTGCCATTTATTTGTAGTTCATAACCAACATTTCAATTTTGCTACAATGGCATATAAACTTTCTCAAACATGCATGATACTTGTCTTCCGGTACAAAACATATGCAATACCATCATTGTTTTCTAAATATGTATGTCGTAGTTGAAACCTTGACTCCAGAGCTTATTTGTCAAAGCATATTATCACTGATCGTGTGGATAACATGTTTGATTCCATGTCTGGAGACTATTCAAAATATGAATGCAAAATGATGGACCTTTTACTCTGTTCCAACTAGACACAAGAGAAGATTTCAGTAGCTTCCACAATGCATTGCTTCCAATGGAGGTTTTTGTACAGGTACTGATGTGAATCGTTAGTGATTAAACATGGATAAAATTACAGTACTGATCACAAACTTGCATTATAAGAGTGTTTCATCTCTAACGATTCACATGACAACCTGTACAAAAACTTCCAATGGAAGCAATGCATTGTGGGAAGCTACCGATATCTTACTAGACACATTCACAGTGGACACCTAAATTCAGCAGTCACACTTTAACAGCTTCGAACACATATAGCTATACTCCATTACTATTAAAATAAATGTCACAAACATGTCTATTGTAGTAAATGTTCTTTGTGCTTTCAGTTGCACAAATTTTAATGCTTTTTTCCAAATGATTCCTCAATAACTTACAAAAATGTGATTTTTGGCAGGTTTTTATCAATAATAAAACAACAGCAACAAAATTGAGGCAGTACCGAAATCCCATGTGGGTGGAGACATGATTCAAAAATATTGTTATGGGCCTAAAACAGAAATATTATGTCCATGGCCTTCAGATTTTATTCAAAAATACAAAACAATGCAAATTCTAAATTACCTGAAGGAGATCGACTTCTTCAGAAAATTTAAACCAATTAATTAATATACAATGGCCATTTTAACCATAACTGCGTAGTATCAAGCCATCGCCTACATTACGTACTATCATATCTGACAAAACATTGTTTCCGAGAAAATTGCGATTGAAAATCTTTCCGAAACCATTTCTTTCATGTGCAACACTTAGCATGTGTGTAATTCTTTTATGGCAAATAATGCTTAAAAGAGACTTTTAATAAATGTTAAAGTTGTTGTTATAAGATATATTATTGTTTTTTTACTCTAAAATTGCATCTAAGGTGATAGATCTTTATGTGAAAGGCGCCCCATTTGATTCTGCTTCCCGATTTTGCAGATAAGAAAACGATACAAGACAGATGTAAAACACATTTCATGTGCAGGAGAATGCCGCCACGGTTATAGATACGACGCAGATAGACCGTATGTGAAATTCGGTTTATACCGAATTCGCCGCCTTGTCAAATATTTGTATGCGAAAAATTTTAAATAGTCATAATAAGACACACTAGGCCTGATTAATATCTCAGTAATTAGGGCACCCCACCCACTTTCGTAGTTAGTTTGTATATTTGTAGTACCTCAACAAAAAATTCACCCACCAAATATCTAAAAAGGTCAGGATTAAGGACCGTATGTGATGTGGTTGACGAAGTATTTAAATGTTGTCTGTAATATATGCCAGCAAAATTAGATCTTTTTACATTTTCTGAACTATATAACATAACAGTGTTGATGTGTCATGTTGTACTTCACTTTTTTGCAGGTCACAAAGACGAGGGGAGGGTATGTACCTCCCAACTGAAATCAAAATTGAAAATTCCAGAAAGCAGCTTGCGCCTCCAATTGGAAAGTCATGAAAAATCAGTGTCTGCAATTGAATGAACACTTAAAGGCCCAGGGACTCTCAGAGATTTCATGAAGAGGGCGCCCTCAATTCCAAAAAAATCGTGTTTTGCTTGTACAATAACGCTGTCCATATACTATCACTGTGTGAAATGCTAAGCTTAAACGAATTCTTCTATATAAAATCACAACTTTGTTATAAAAAGTTCCGGATCGGAATTTTGTTATACCCAGTATTCCTATTGGACTGTTATACTTCACATAAAGGTTTACTGCATTCAAAACGAAAAAATCCGATTTTCATCTTCAAATTCAGAATTGTGCATTAGGTTACTATCTTAGTTTTAGTTGACTCTTTTATTATGTACACAAAAAAATAATTATTCGGAAATCTTGAGTCAGACTTAAACTATGCCCTTGAGCAGTATGCTTTTCCCTTGGAACTTGGGACAGATTCTATCACCAGATTCTATCACAGAACTTTCTTGTCACCCAAAGGTACAATATCTGTTGGCTGGCTCAGTCCTACATGCCACTCGGAACTTAGAGACATGAGGAGATTTCCAGAAAGAAGCGCCCCCAATTTTTGTCGAACCCCGTTTTTTTGCATATTTGGAATGCTTACCAATGTATTAGATCACACATGAAGTGAATTAGCTGAATACGCCGTCTTTATGTAATAAGATGATGATTTAGTACTTTCTGTCGTGCACGACAGAAAGTCAAAGCATGGTTTTCTATGGGGACGATTGCGATAGCAGGCAAGTTCAAAACAAGGTTTGTGGTTTTCTTTTGTACTTGTTTGTTCAATAAACCTTTGAAACGTTCTCGATAGGTGGTCTACGACCGATCCAGTGAAAATTGAGAGAAATTTGTTTCCTAAAAAAATCTCCTCCTGTCACTTTAAAGGGATTAGCAGCGATAACGCGAAAGAAAATAAAAAAATGTGGAAATGCATTTTTTAGCTTATAAATCAAAGATAAGTATGTACAACTACTTTAATGTATATATGAACAAAAAACCAAACAGTGAAAAAATATGTATTTTACAAAATTTGTCAAACCGTCTCCCACAAATAGACATACAGCGATGGCATCTCAAAATTTACACTAAACAGCTTCTTCTTCTTATCGTGTCCAAACACTGTGGTTCTCAAATATGATCCAGCCAGAGATGGGTACAACGTCTGGCTGCTTCACTGAATTCCGCAAGGTCCTTGTTTGTGCATTGTTGCTCCAGCAGTGGGCAGACCCAGAGGTGTTCCATTGTCTGTGGTGCTGATTGTGGTGTACACCAGTACAGTATAAACAAATATGTGTGTGTTTGAAGTCAAACTGTACAGGTCATGGTGCACATTTTTACACTTATAAATCTGGGTTATTCACAGGGAAAGGCTTTTTTTAATCTCGAGTGACCTCATGTGACCTTTTCATACGTATGTATAGAAAATACAGAATCAAATATAAAATACTGCATTGTCTTTACTACCAATTGCATGCCAGTAACAAAAATGCCAAAATACAAATTTTGATGATTTTTTGTGTCGCCTGCCTTAAGGCAGGAAGACATATAGGTCCGTATGCACAAAAGAGTTAGACAGGGTCTAAAGTTAGACCTGGTCTAAGTGTAATTTTGTCCCACCAGAAAAGACATTTTCCTTTACACTAACGCAAGGTATTTTGTATTTATTTTGAAATTTGCATTTAAATCTTTCAAATTTGCTAGTTACTTTACGAAGAAAGTGCGAATAACTATCAATTTAAGGCAAAACTAATTTTGACCTAGACCAGGTCTAACTTTAAACCTGGTCTAACTTTTTGTGCATACAAACCATAGGGATCACTTTGTTGTGTCGCCTGCCTTCAGGCAGGAAGGGATCACTTTGTCCACTGTTGATGCCTGTTGATGTCTGTTGTTGTCTGTTGTCAGAGATTTCCCGAGGAGGGCGCCCTCAATTTTCAAAGAAATCATGTTTTTTGCATATACATAATGCTTGTCCATATACTAATCACTGTGTGAAATAGCTAAGCTCAAATCTATGTCCTTCATATAGAAAATCACAACTTGTTATAAAATTCCGGATCCGGAATTTTTGTTATACACAGTATCATATGGCACGTAATACTATATATAAATGTTTACTGCATCAAAACGAAAAATCCGATTCATCTCATACTTTGGAATTGTGATTTTAGGTTACTATCTTTAGTTTTAGTTGACTATTTTCAAGTATTACACAAAAAGATTCTATTTGAAATCTCTGAGTCAGCCTTAAACATTTTCCTGTAATATCCACATACTTTGATGGATTTAAAGTAAACTTGGGTCACAGGTGCAACATGACATCCCCCATTTGTTAATGAGGTCAAATGTCACATACCAAGGTCAAAGGTCATGTGAGGTCAAGTTGTAAGATGAAAATGTAAAAAAATTACCTCATTTGAAGTTCAATTGGAACCAAACTTGGTTTATGGAGTTTACATGCAATCCCTCATTTGTTTATGAGGGCAAAAGGTCACATATCAAGGTCAAAGGTCATGTGAGGCCTATCATTCACAACCGTGATGGCAGGCGACACAAGTGGTCCGAGGACCGATGTATTTTTTGTGTTTCGGCTCAGCAAATCGCTGCTTATCCTCTTAATTTTCACAATTTTATGGCTGACTCAGAGATTTCATGAGGATGTTGCCCTCAATTCTCTTGCAGATAATAACGTCGCCCACATCACATACTGTCTTATCTGACATTTTTTACTTTTTTGAGATATTTTGCATATGTACTTATAATGTTATGGTCTATACATGCACAAAGTTAGTCTTGAAAGTGACCTAATTAGTGAGATATTAATTAAGAATTTTGATCAATAAGCTCAAAACTGCATGTCGCGATTTCACATACTGTCTTATGTTTCATTAACACGTAATTTCAATAGGCGTATAATTGACGTTGTTCGTAAAACCAGCTGTTTACGTTTTTACATACAGATCTATGTGTGTCTTATCTGCCTCGTGCGTGAACATGGCGTGTTTCACATACAGATCTATCTGGACGCATTGAAATATAACAGTGAAATTAGCGTCGTATGTGAAAATATGCCTTTTTTGCGTTTCACATACAGATTTATGACTTTGTAGCTTTATATCAGGAATACAATTGCACTTTCAAAACTCAGCAACGATAAAACTTAAACTTCAGAATGTTTTCTTCATAATGCAAAATTAAAAAGTAAATTGTAATGTTTAATTCCATAGTATAAACATGAAATCTCCCGGTAGAATTTCAATGGCGATTTTCTCGAAAACGGCATTTTGTCAGATAAGAGAGTATGTGATATGGGCGACGATAATATAATAATATAATAATATTATATACAAGCATTTATAAAGCACTCTACACAAGTGGTATCACAGCGCTGTACAATTGTTATTATTACGCTGCCATTAGGAAATTGGCACAATCACTTTGCTTCATCTAGGTGGCTGCTCTAAGACATGCCTTACAAGCGCACATGCCTATCAGCACTTAGATTTCACTTGGGTCAACGAGGCAATTTGTGATTAAGAACCTTGCCCAAGCTAGAATACAAATATGTTGACATCAGCGGGGCTTGAACTCACGATTTACAATGTTCTTATGATCATGAGTCTATCCGTTGCGCCACACATGCTCACATGCATTTGCATATATACATAATGCCTGTTCACATATCACTATGTGAAAAAAGCTAAGCTCAAATCAAATTCTGGAATACTCTTTCAATACATGGAGTACTGGTCTCCCAAGGGGTCCAGATGGAAGAAACTTAACCAAGTGACCAAGCAAACTTATGTCCAAGAACTTAGAGTACAATTATCAACTGGGAGTTTGTTCCAGAGCAAATCAGCTATATACTGAAATGTTGACTTGCCAGCAGTAATGTTCCATGATGGTATAATCAGGGTATTACTAGATTGGCTTCTGGTACTTTTGTTATGAATTCTTGCTATTCGCATACACGGTGCGCTGCCAGCGGTTACCTTCCCTTCTCCAATTTTTGACCGCAAGTGTCGACATCGCATTCCAACTTCCACTGGATTAGCATGCAATTAAGTAGTGTGGTTATTATAAAGCAAAGGGTTTACTTATTGTTAAAGTGGCACTGGCACATTTTCACAAAATATGAAATTTCTTCAATTTGCTCTCAAATGATAGTCTAGGGCTAGGCCATTGGAAGAACAGAGATATATTTTACACATAAAAATAACACGTATACCCAAAAACAGATAGGGACATTGATATGAGGATAAAGACATCCAGTTAATTTGTAGGCCAGCTTTTAAGTTTTCCATAACTTTAATCAACAAATGTGTATATTACATGAATATTTTTGACTCGTACTCAATGATATTAAAACCACAAAGGTTATAGACCGGCCAAACAGTGTGCATAGCATGAGAAACATGCATACGGAGTGCGTGTTCTTGTGTTAAAAGCCATTTTCATCGTCTACTGAATTTAACGTTGCCGGCGACGTTAAATTATAAAATCGTTCTGTTTACCCATAAGGAAGCTGATTTGGTCTTAATCATTTCGGGTGAGGGCTTTGTATATAAAAGCTTTACAACCATGCAAAAATATCGATTTTGAAAATCTTGAGGGCGCACTATTTTTCAAATGTGCCAGTGTCTCTTTAAGAGCCGGTTTAGTGTGCATTCGCACGTAATCGACCATTATATTGACACTAAATGATAAGCGCCGTGTTCCTGTGTAATATTTGCATTACACGGGCTCTGGATGTCAACTTTCTCCCATGATGCATCGGGGAAAATTTGCCTCTCCGAGGCATTCGTTGGTGGCGCACCATATTGCGAATTGCGAGAAATGAGCGAGTCAATCTGAAGAGGATCCACTTGAGAATGGATAATCGAGGTCACGTTCGTCGCTGTCATCTTCCTCCTCTACCCCAGCTGGATGGCCTATAAGAAATCAAAACAAGAAATTTGCCATTTATAACATGCCCAAAGATGAAATCATAATAATTAAGTTAATCCAATATTTTGTTGGTGAAAGGAGACTATAGAAATGCTAGGCGTATGTGTGTGCATGTGTCCCACGCGATATTTTAGGATCTAAGCAAGTGTGGGTGTCCTTCGCAACATAGATGTATCTTAAGTAGCCAGTGGCTGGGATCCATAGTGGGTGGATGGGCCAAAGGTCCAAAATAGGGATCAATTGCATGTCAACACAATTTCTAAGCAAGTACTATGCTGGGTGTCAATATTCGCACCATAGATGTCTCTCAAGTAGGCAGTGGATGAGTTTGGAGGTGGGTCATGTGGCATGGATCAAAGGTCAAATGCAGTCAAAATGGAGTTAAATTGCTATAAACCTTGTCAATTGTGATCAAAGTTGGTGGGTGCCAAAAAAATTTGAAGGTCATTTCAAACTTCATGCAGGTCATCCAAGGTTGTATGGTCATGAAACCTGGTGGGTGTAGTCAACATTTGATAGCATTTTTTCAAGATAATTTCCAGGTCATCTGGGTCATCTGAGGTCAATTCAAGGTCACTAACTACAAATGGCTGTATGACCATGAAACTTGGTGTGTGTGGTCAACATTCAGTACCAAAAATTGTGAAGGTCATTTCAAGATCATCTGGGGTTATCCAATGTCAAATTACTGCAAACACTTTGTATGGTCTTGAAATCTGGGGACGACATCCTTCGATGACACTAATTTTTTGCAGCACTATAATCCAAGAGTTACCACCAAAACTAGTCA
Source organism: Ophioderma brevispina (assembly GCA_023653785.1). Classification (NCBI taxonomy): domain Eukaryota; kingdom Metazoa; phylum Echinodermata; class Ophiuroidea; order Amphilepidida; family Ophiodermatidae; genus Ophioderma; species Ophioderma brevispina. The sequence continues at coordinate 36,518 of JAMKCH010059083.1, read as the reverse complement.
GCCTGACTAACATAAAGTTAGTCCAGATGGTGCTGATTTTGACTAACTTGCACACATGTAACTGAGTTCCAGCATCTTAACTAGTCAATTTATTAGAGTAAATGCAATCAAATATTCAGCTTTTTCTTTCATTTTCAGGCTGTTTTTACCTTTATGCTATATTTCAGCATTTTTTCAAAACCCCAATTACAGATCTGTAACTTACAAAATATCCATTGTAAAATTGATTAAATTAAGTAAATTTAATGCAATTTTATCAATTGCATTGATGAAAAATTAAAATTCATTCTCATTCTTTTAAATTAAGTTCGTGGAACATAATTTCAGTTATGTTATGTTAACCTTTAAAATTCAGGCAACTCTCTTGGATTAAAAATAGTTTATTAAATCTGAAAAAAATTTCAACATCAATGAAATTAATTACTTTTAACAAATATTTCTTAAATTGTTATAACTTAAAATTCAATTCCATCATTTTCAACTTAATGAAATCATGTTATGAGATCAAATTTCTAATCATAATGACTTAAAAACACAGGAGTTCAAGAAAAAGTAAGTTACTGAAACAAACATTTTGCAACTTGTAGTAATTACAAACTTACATAGAGTACTTCAAACTTAAAATGCTGCCTTAAAATATAACTTAATAAAATTAAAGCAACCATCTTGCTTTGATTTAATTAAAGAGACATGAAGACATTTCCAGAGAGAAGCGCCCTCATTTTTTAAACCAGGTTTTTTGCATATTTGGAATGTTTACCAATGTATTAGACCACACCTGAAGTGAATAAGCCAAATACGCCCTCTTTATGTAATAAAATAATGATTTAGTAATTTCTGTCATGCATGACAGAAAATTAAAATATGGTTTTCCATAGAGATGACTGCGATAACATGAAAGTTCAAAACAACATAATTTGCGGTTTTCTTGCATGCTTATTTGTCCAATAAACCTTCAAAACGTTCTCAGTAGGTGGTCTACAACTGATCAAGAGAAATTTATATCCTAAAAATCTTTAAGTTATGATAACTGTTTACAGCTGGTGGTTGACAAAGAATCAGTAAAATGACTAACCACTACAGAGTTTTAAGAATTGTCATTGTATTGTTTTGTTTATTTTATTTACCTGCCAGGGCTATCAAGAAGTTTGAAAAGAGCATGTAGCTAGCATTAGCTTGTTGACCAAATGATTCTCAGACAGACTTTATCCCCTTTAATCTTATTTTTCTTACCATTAAAAGAGTCATCCATCTCATGGGGGACATTGTAATTGCAAAGTTGACGTCCTTCATAAAAAACAAAGCAAAATAAATAAAAAACAAACTTAATTTGCACAAAGAACAATATTACAGTCATGATAATCAAGTTTGAAATGACAAATAAGGTGTCTGACATTTTGATTCTAGTAGGATCTTTATTGAAGATGGGTATAACCAAGAAAACATAAGTAACTTTCCACAATGCATTGCTTCCAATGAAGTTTTTGTACAGGTAGTCATGTGAATCGTTAGAGTTGAAACATTCTTAAAATGCAAGTTTGTGATCAGTACTGTCAATTTGCCATGTTTTATCTCTAACCATTCACATCAGTAGCTGTACAAAAACCTTCATGGGAAGCAATGCATTGTGGGAAGCTACTGAAATCTTCTCTTGGTATAACCACTACCAGTCTGTTAGAGTGCCCAAGGTCAATCTAACATATCTGCTGCAAACAAATTGCCTTGTGTAGTGCTTCACTGTTTGAATTACCCCAGTTCCAAGACAGTGCAAGATACGTATTGTTTGAATTAGAAAGGAAACAAAAAGCACTCTTTTTGCATTTTTTTTCATTAAAAGTACCCTTTGAAGATGAAGTTGTGAATTTTGTCTAAAAACACCACTATCAGTGATTTCTTCAAAATGTAAACAAACCACGCACCCCTACTATTTTTCATAAAAATCTATTTTTTTGCACTGTTATACTGGAAATGGTTCCAGTAAAGACCTTAACATGCTGCATTTTTCAAGAAATGGCGATTTTCATGCATTTGTTTACTATAAAAGTCGGGATCCGTCTTTACTCTGGTAGTGCGTGCGTCTGTGGTCAAAATGTTAAACCTAAACATAATTTGCCCATTGTTTATGGAACTTCATTGTTCATTGTAGCTTAAAGGGGATCATCACGCTAAGCTTTGTAAAAGATTCTCAATGGGTCGATGGGAGATGTGTGTCTCACAAAATGGCACCATAATCTAAGTTTTAAAAGCTTGACTAAATGTCAGCTGAATGCTATTGAGCATGTAATACTCGAGTAGGGCCATTCATATTACAGTCCGTCAAAGCTGCACACTGCTATACACTGACAATCAAATTCTCCACGTAAAATCAATTGAAACCGTCAATGCGTACCTTGGAATGATACTACTTTGCTATCGGGCCAGCTGAACAGGGATTTTAAAGGTTATGGGGTGGGTGGGATGTCAATTGATTCTACTCTTCATTAGATATAAGTAAAAATCTTTAGATCCAATGAAAGTACTTGTTGTATCGATGCTAAATTAATCTGTAAAGCAGTTATTTCTTTATTGGAATACACTTACAGGTGTGCATCAATTAGAAGACATGACCTATAGTACAGGTAGATACTCACTTGTAAATGCGTGGTATGACAATCCCTTCATGGAACAAACTAATAGACCTAGATGTAAGCACTAGCCAAAACATCCCCTATGGCCATGATATTATTGGTAACATGGATGCGCCCATCAGTTCCCACTTTCATTTCTGTCTTCTATTCTGATTAGCTAATTTATTGTAATATCATCACTGTTGAGAATCATTTTAACATAATTTATCACATATGTGAACTAAACTTAGTGTTATTTCCCTTTAAATAATTCATTAACCTTTCTTTGAGACAATCTTTGAAAATGACTTGCGGGCTTCAAGTTGGCTCAAGTTGTCCCATATGCATAAATGATATGCAACATTTATAATGTGTACTTTATGATCATCTACCAACATACGTACCTCTACAGCCAAGCTCCACAACTTTGCAATAAGGTGATCTATGACCTATAAATGAACACATAATATTGATAGTGATAGTTGTATAGTCTGTCTCCAAAAAATGGTACAATCAAAAACATTTTTTTTTCAATATTAAATATCAACATAAGTCATTTTGAGCATCACATTCAAGAAAAAAGACCAGACATTCCAATACTTTTTGTTTCATCTCATTGCTTTTTTCAATCAAAAGATAACTCCAGTTTACTGCAGAACACAAAAGTTTGTGCCAGTTCCTGGTTGAGTGAGAATGGTGAAAGAATTAGTTAAACAGAAATTATTCACATTTTAACACACTTGAAATTAAAGAAGGGATTAACTTCATAAAGAAACTTTAAAAGATTCAAAAACAGTTATGTAATGGTGGAAATGATCTTCAATAAGTTCTGGCTTGAAGAAAAAGAACAGTTGACATACTGTTGTTTGTTAGAAGAGAATTGTGACCATACAGAAACCTCAATTTACTTTGGATGGAGAGTTTTATGGTCTTGAAGTGTCATATATGAAATGCAAAATCTTACCACACCTGATGCTTTTCTTATTCAAATTTTATTGACTTCAACAATTAGGTAATGCACAAAAATGGTGCAATATTTTAAAATCATTTCTTTGGATGTTGGGTTGTTTATTTTGGTTGCAATTATATTGCTTCTGGCATGATTTAACAGATACCAAATTTTATAATAAATTCAAAGCTCTATTTCATTGAAACCTGCAATAAATGTTTGTGTTTGTAGATGAGGAAAAGTTGACATCCAAAGCCCACATAATACAACTATTTTACAAGAACACATGTCACTGTTTGTTTAGTTTGCCAATATGATGGTGTTTTGCATGTGAATGTACACTTAAATGGCCACTTGCCATAACTAAATCTTTTTTTTTCATTCTATCAATCACACAGACTCCTTTGTTGAGGTGTGTTAAACATAATATCTCACTACTCTACTCTTGGTGTTAATTCAATGTGACTGGTACGGTGATGTAAACCTTTGCGGTCAAAATGGAACTGTTTGGTGTTGGTTGGTCACTATTTTCTTGATGCTTATTGGTTAGTTTGTATATTTACCCTTTTGTTTGCTGGTGCTTGGGGAGTTTTCTCCTCTTCTATCAGTTACTGTCTTTGCAGCTTCAGGATCTATGCTTGCTTTGCTTGTCACAATGTTAACTTCTTTATCATGTGTACACTCTGGAACAGGCCAGACAGCTTCATCGCGTCGCCGGAGTCCTATTTCAATATAATCATCTTCCACATCATCATCATTGGATGTGCTTGTTTGTTTGCCATCCTTTAGTCCTGCATCATCTGAAATTGATAATTGACAGATTCAGAATGATTCTTTGAAGTTATGGAGTATTCAGGGATAAGAGCTCGGTTAAAGGTTATCTAGGGTCATTTGAGGTCATATTTGAAAATACTTTAAATGCTGCTTTGTCTACAGAAATTAAAGGCATATTCATCAAAGCTGTTGCTTGGAATGATCTTTGATAAGTGATGTTCAATGATATAAGGTCCAAGGGCATCTAAAACATTTGAAGTCATATTATTGCTTCATTATCTGCAAAAGTGGATGGGTAGTTACCATAGTTGCTAAGAATAATCCTTGAAGGTCATTTAGGAGTCATTTCATTTCATGAAGTAAGAAATGGCAAAATTGCTGCTGCTTCCCACAGAAACGTGTATACTCAACAAATTGGTGCAGAATGATCCATGGCTGGGGAGCTATATGAGAAGTCTAGAGAAGTGTAAAGAAGTCTAGTTGATGGGAATGATCTTGATTTTGATGAAGTGGTCAAAAATCATAATAATCATCTTGTTTAATAAAGACTGCATATAGGCTTATTCACTTCAAGTGTGATCTAATACCACTGGTATGCATTCCAATATGCAAAAAAACCGGGGTTCAAAAAAAAGAGGGCGCTTCTTCTGGAAATGTCCTCAGTCCTCTTTTTAAAGTTCATACCTTTAACTGCCCCATAAAGTTGAATTGAAATATGTGAATGAAAAGGAGTCAGGTACATGTATTGAGATCATCACGTTAAGGTAACACCTGGAAAATTTAAGTTTGTTGAAATGGTATACTCAGTTTTACCTTTGCCTATTCTGTGATTTGAGCAAGGGGTGTCACCGTGCATCTCACAAAGAAACATAAGGCACTCATTACAGGCATGAAAATACGTCTTGCATGCAGCCTGGAGAGCACACATATCCACGGCCCTAACAATAAGATAACAGGTGTGTGATGGCAGAGGTACGATATGTCACAAGGCATTTGTATTCAAATTAGTTCAGTTACAAGGTATACAAACATTGCATTTTTTTTATTTTTTTTAAAAAAAATATCTCCAAACACATTCCAAAGCAAACCAAATTGAAAAAGGACATGAGTGACTTAAAAAAAATACAATAAAAGGAAATTGTTTGGAGCATAAATTTATATGAAAGTGGCAAACAAAACAAAACCTAAAGCCACAGCAAAAACACAAAAATCTTTATTACTTAAAAAAAAATACAAGAAAATGTGGAGCCACAAATATATAGAAAGTGAAAAAACAAAAAACCAAGAAGCACAGCAAAAAGGAAAAAAAATCAACATCCAAACAAACTGAAATAATTAACATGCTAACAAAATACAGGTATTAGGAAACAAAAATACATTTCAAATAACCTCGGACGAGTAGAAATTAAGAAAAATCCAACAAAAAAGGGCACAACTATGAAACAGCAGTAATGACAATAATGCAAAACCATTTTCAAATATTAGAGCACATGCACTTTAGATCACACAAACCTAGCTGGTGATAGATTGGCCACTTCTAGGTTAACCCATACATGATGAAAAATCCCTGGTGAAGCCTTCATGAATATTCATGAATGATCTGAGCATGCGCAGGTCAAAGGTCACAGCCAGACACAGGGCATAGTTAATGAGATTATACGGTGCCATGTGTAAGAACATCTCCTGATAGACCTGCTTCAACCAGGGTGACATGCAGAAACTAGTTCCAATTTGTAAGGGTTGAATCTATGCATAATGAGAAACGCCATACATTTTTACACAACGATGTGTATCAAATATCGTTCCAATAAAAAGGATAAACTTCAGGATTTGATATAAAATATTCCACTTATGACAAAATGCTTGAGAGATGATAAGAAGGAAGAAAATTTGAAATATACGCGCCAAACTGTCGCGATCAAAGAGAGAAAAACTGGATACAGAATGCCGCAGTAAAATACTCAGAAGCTCCAATCATAATTCCGATTTGACATGGAAAGTAGCCATCGATGATAGATCGGTTTATTTGCTACACCTTATCTTTGCGATTGCACATGTGAGGACATACTTGCAGTCTCTACACATGTAATAACAAATTTTCAATGATTCAAACAACATGGCCGTTTATCTAGGGTCATTTGAGGTCATATTTGAAAATATGTTAAATGCTGCTTTGTGTACAGAAATAAAAGAAATATTCATCAGAGCTGTTGCCTGGAATGATCCTTGATAAGTGATGTTCAATGATATAAGGTCCAAGGGCATCTAAAACATTTGAAGTCATATTATTGCTTCATTGACTGCAAAAGTAGATGGGTAGTTACCATGGTTGCTAAGAATAATCCTGAAGGTTCAGGAGTCATTTCATTTCATGAAGTAAGAAATGCCAAAATTGCTGCTGCTTCCCACACAAATGTGTACTCAACAAATTTGTGCAGAATGATCCATGGCTGGTGAGCTATATGAGAAGTCTAGAGAAGTGTAAAGATAGTCAATTGATGGGAATGATCTTTGATTTTGATGAATTGGTCAAAAGGTTTGTTCACAAATAAGTAGTCAAAGTTTGTCTAAGGATCATCTAAGTCAATTATGTAAAACATATACTGCTGCTTCCATATAATATAGATATGTATTCAATCAAAGTTGGTAAATTTTCTGTTTGAGAGGGGTTACTTTGTTTAGGTCAAAAGTCTAAGTCAAGGTCAAAGGGTAACTACATTTTACTTGCATTCAGTGGAAAAATACAGATACTGTCTTAGGTATATGCATGGCATTTATAGATATAACATTAGAGTTGTATATGAACAAAATAGCTTATTTGATCCATGCATTCTGTTGCACGAGCCTTTTAAACACCATTTAGTGGTCTGGTTTAAAGTGACAGGAGTTTTTTTTAGAATATTAATAATCTCATAAATTTCACTTGATCGGTTGTAGATCACCTACCAAGAACGTTTCCAAGGTGTATTGGACAAACAAGTACAAAAATAAAATGCAATTAAACCTTGTTTTGAACTTGCTTGCTATCCTATTTGTTCCTATAGGAAACATATTTTGTTCTGTCGGGCACGACAAAAAATACTAAATCATCATCTTGTTTAATAAAGACGGCATATTAGGCTATTCACTTCAGGTGTGATCTAATACACTGGTATGCATTCCAAATATGCAAAAAACCGGGGTTTGAACAAAAAAAATGTCCTCCTGTCTCTTTAAGTTCATACCTTTATACTGCCCCATAAAGTTGCATTGAAATAATGTGACTGAAATGGGTTAGCAACATGTATTAGATCATCACATTTACAGGTAACCACCTGAAAATTTAAGTTTGTTGAATGTGTATACATCAGTTTTACCTTCGCCTATTCTGTGATTTGAGCAAGGGGTGTCACCGTGCATCTCACAAAGAAACGTAAGGCACTCGCTGCAGGCAATGAATACTTCTTGACTGCAGCCTGGATAGCCACACATATCCACTGGCCCTAAATAAGATAAAAGGTTGTGATTGGCTGTTACAATATTTCACAAGCATTTTTTCAAAGGTACAGTTAAAAGGTACACACCATTGCATTTATCCAAAAGAACAGAAAAAATCTCCAAACAACATTTCCAAACAAACAAATTTAAATATACATTATTACTATAAAAAAAATACAAGAAATTGTTGGAGCCAAAATTATAGAAAGTGAAAACAAAAACCAAAAAGCCCCACACAAAGAAAACAAAAATTTTAAAATAAAATCAAACATCAACAACTGAAAGTATTAACATTGCTAAACCAAAATACAAACAGTATTAGTAACAAAATACTTTCAAATAAAAATTTTACTTTTTTATGTTATTTTAAAAAATCCCCACAAAAAAGGGCACAACTATGAAACGGCAGTAAAATGCCACATAAATGCAACACATTTTTTGAAATATTAGAGCACATTGCACTCATAGCACAAACCTAGCTGTTGAATAGATTGGCCACTTCAGGTAAACCCCATACATGAATTTTCACCTCTCCTGCATAAAAAAGCGGTGAACTTGAAATGACTAGATCAGAATTGAAACACGATTGACACACTACTATACATCTTGCTTTCAAAATTGGCATATTTAGGCTAGCTGTGTATGAGAGATTTTGAAATTTAACTTTTTTGTTAATGAAACTTGAAGGATTTCTTAACCTGTAACCCCCCTCCCCCGGTACAGGTACACTGGAACAAACTTTCAAGATTCGGCCTAGTTGGGGGGATTTAGCTGTCAGGTATCAAAAGTATGTCAACAATTTTGTCGAATATTGTAGCCCTATCTTTAACCGTAGCCAGTTGCCCTAACCCTCGGTCCTAAACCTAATCTTGAACCCAAATGCTAACCCTCAATCTTAACCCTAAATTTTTATGCATTTACAAACTCACTGTCTTTGTCTTTGCCTGAATCGCCATCTTCTTCTTGAAGACTGCTGTAACGAATGAAATGTGTTTAATTGAAAGAAACCCAACTTAAGCTCACATGCATTTTACTTAAAGACACCATCAGTGATTCACCCGAAAGAGTCAAAATATTTGAAATGTGTAGGAATAGCTTAAAATTGAAGTATAAGTGTGTAAGTTACTTCTTCCAACTGAAGAATTGCCAGGAAAGGAAGAAAACGGCACTCTTCAAAGATATGACTCTCCATTCAATTACGTGTTGTTGTAAGTGTCCGTACGGACAGTAATGACTAAAATATCCGATTTTGTGCTTATTATTTGCAAGGTATGTTAAGGTACCTGTACTTAATTGTTACAGACATGCAAAAATCTGATTTTTCATGATTTTTTCGATTTTAAGATTGAGAAAATCACTGATAGTGCCTTTATATTGACAATCAGCTCCATTATGAAACAATTTATTTGATGTGTTTTTGTGTTACAAATTTTTGTACTGCATTTTATCTTATTAATGCTGTTGTAATTTTGGAGGTTGAGTATCAGCCATAAATAACACCCATGTATGTCTTACAGGCATGAGAATTTTCAGTTTAAAAAAATGATTTTTTTTTTGCCCAAATTTATGCATTTTCATTATTTTTGCCAGATTTCATGCTGATTTTTAGTTTTTCAGCCTGATGTTGTTTTTTTTTTTGCCAGATTTCACCGTTTTTCATTTCAATGCCTGGTTTTAGAGTGTGACATTCTTCCCTTTAAAAACATTTTTACATGTTTATTTTTTTTTAATTGAGTACAAAAATGAAGTTTAGTTTGAGCAACAAAAATTAAGTCAGGCCCTACCTGTTGGTGGCATTGTTGGGAAAATTGCTCGCCATCTTCCTTAACTACAGAGTCATTCACTGCAAACGTATCTATTTTAAAATACAGGAAAACAATTAAAGGGATTAGCAGCGATCTGCTAATCCGAAACATCGAAAAATCACCAAAATTCATATTTTTGTATTTTTTTTACTGGCATGCTAATGTTACGCATTTTGGACAGACACACACTTCCCAAAAATGTCCGTCCAAAATGCGTAACATTAGTAATATTTAAATCATGGATATTGTCTTACCAGATTGAATAAAATGCAGATTGAGATATTTGGTACCAAACTACAGGCTAATACTTTACATAAATAATGTTTTGCATACTATTTTTCTCTTGGATGGAAAGAAATCCCTGTCTGAAGTTTAGCAAAAAATGTGTTGCTAACGTTACTTTTTTTGGGACCTCTCATAGGAATTACACTGTCCGTCCAAAAAATAGTAACGTTAGCAACACATTTTTTGCTAAAAACGCTATTTTTATCAACGCTTTTCAAAAATTTAAAAACTATTTATTATCTCTTTATAACATGTCCTTATATAAATCAACTAACTCAAATTATACTTCTGCTTTCTAATACAACACTATTCATGAAGGGAACTCATGGTCCTTTTACTGTGAAACATGCCATTTAGCAATGTGGCCCCTAGCCTGTGGAACTCTTTGACAATTTCTGTTTGTGACTCCAGATCCATCAAAATTTCCATGATGCTATTATGATCAACGAGTTGAGCATGTCCTTGTGATAGGCATTTATTGTCTTATGTAAATTTCCTTATTCGAATGCGCTACTATTTATTATTTTATAGATTGGATGTTACGTGCTTGACCTCAATGTCCATCACTCATAGGGACATTTCGTGCTCCACAACCACATTCTTATATCATCTAAACCATTGGCTTAAGTATAGCATGTGCCTAATTTTACAGGGAAAAATTTTATCTATTCTGGAAGAAATATGTAATTTTGTATTTTCTGTCCGTAAACGGACAGATTACAACACGGTGGCCTAGGAGGCACCATGATATAAACATTTGTTCATAACAGCAAGACACCTTGACAAAATTTTGCTACCTTTTCACATTATGTCAATTACCAGTGACCCCACCCCCCGAGTGATGGAATCAGTATTTGACTAGGACAAAGTCAGTATTTGATGAGTAGTTGTCGATGGGTGTTGGGGAGTTGTTGGTTGACAGGGTGGGGGTAGTCAGGTAATTGATGCACATGAGATCCAATGGTTTGGGTGATGGGTGGTGGAGTCAGTGGTTGATGGAGTAGTGGAGTCTGCAGGGGATGAACAAATTAATGTGAATTAACACTTTGCATTCTAATTGTTGCTTGTACCTATGTGGTTTCACCTCCAATCTCATTGCACAACTCAACACCATACCACTGGAGTAAGCCACAGCATCCTTGATGCTCTGGTATCATGATGTCAATTGGTTCCTGCTAGGCCATGCCTAGCAATGCAAAGTAGCAACGTATGTAATAGATAAAGGATAGGAAGCACACCCTTATGAAAAATAATGGAGTTTTGATAAGGTCTGACTTGTCTGTTAGACTCTAACAGGCCTGTAACGGTGTGTTTCTCATCCTTTGTCTTACCTAAACATCAAGACAAGAACTAAATTTGATTTTACATAATTCTTCAGTACAGTTGGGTAACGGGTTGGCGTAGCGTATCTTCCCTCGCCTTTCACCAATGAGGTCTCGGGTTCAATACCCAGCCGGGGCTCGTTCTCGGTGGCTTTATGTGAATTTGGTTTCTCGATCCATACTCATTCCCGCAGGTTTTCTCCGGGTACTTCGGTTTCCTCCTGCTTCTAAAATCGAGTTTCTTCGCATAAATCTGTTTTGGTATTTAGTTCTCTGATGTGCTGAGCGCCTTTCATGGCTACCGCAATGCACAGCGCCTTGAGCACTTTTACGTGGATATGTTGCATGTTAAAATACACATTATTATTATTAGTAGTTGAGAATATATTTAATTTTCATCTAAACATCTTGAAGCAACGTTATGTTTTTTTCTTAATTAAAAACACCAAATACGCTGCTTTGTTCACTTGTGCAGGAGTCTAACACCAAGGTCTAGTCGGTAATAGGTTACTCTTCTGGAGAGAGAATCCTATTGACATATTGACAGGGAGATCCTGCTCTGATTTGTAATTATTTAGAAGTGGATCCCATCTATTGAGAAGATTATCCTATTGACTGGTTAATGGTTATTTAGTAGACAGGTTTGGATACTTAAGTAAGTACAGTTCAAATAACCCTTTCACATGTATCTGGCCCCGGATTTTGACACCACAGAGTCCAGAGTCCTCAATTAAAAATCAATTTAAAAAATGTGATTTTCTTCTCTAACACAATCATTACCCCTTTGATCTTCAGCCCATAGACACAGCAATTGTTTTAAAGTTTCATACCTCCTTAGGAAAAGCTGTGCTCATGATGGTGTAGCCATCAAAGATCTGTACCAATCAGCTGATTTTTAACAAAGGAATTGATCATGAGATTACACATCATCTATGAAGGTACCAGAATATCCAACCCAATTCATAACTCACATCATCCATACAATGGAAACCTGTCACAGCTGTTTGACCCCCATGCAAATTGTGTCTTTTATTTTTAGAGCAATTTTAATCAGTGGCGACACAATTTTGCAACTGATATAAGTAGGGACATGCAAGAGCTATCTCTCCAAAAATCAGAAAAATCCATTCCAGGAATCTTGCCATATAGGCCTACAAAATTCATGATTTGTATGCTATAGTGCCTTCTATATGCCCATTCTCCATAGAGAGATATGTTTAACTAGATATTTAAGAAAAATCATATTTGCCCGCAATGAAATTTCATAAAATTTACACAGGATGAAGTCAGTGGTATATGATCCACATTAATATTTTTTGTTTTATTCCAGTTTTGTCATAATAAATGAGACTTTCAAACAGCTGTGCCATCCTGGCAAGTTATATTTTTCTTTTTTGTTAAACAGCATCAAAATGCTCAGAATTTTAGTTTACGTCAGGTGATAAAGGCCTATCTTACTAAAAAGTTTCCTGAACAATTTGCAACTTGCATTCTGATGCTGTTTAAAGAGACATGAGGAGATTTCCAGAAAGAAGCGCCCCAATTTTTCTCGAACCCCGGTTTTTTACATATTTGGAATGCATACCAATGTATTAGATCACACCTGAAGTGAATAAGCCGAATACGCCGTCTTTATGTAATAAGATAGTGATTTGGTTTCCTATGGGGAACGATTACGATAGCAGGCAAGTTCAAAACAAGGTTTGTGGTTTTCTTTTGAACCTGTTTGTCCAATAAACCTTCAAAACGTTCTCGGTAGGTGGTCTACAACTGATCCAGTGAAATTTGAGAGAAATTCGTATCCTAAAACAAATCTCCTCCTGTCACTTTAAACAAAAAAGAAAAATGTTTTTACTGTTTTAGATGTATATAACTTGCAATATGATGCAACTTCTCTGCTTGCAAGTGCAATCCGTAATGTTATCATGAAGTAGAGGCACCGCCAGTGGGTGGCACAGAGATGGCCGCCCCATGAGATTATCAAAATTGAGGGAAAACAGAGGTTTTAAGTGATAATTGTGTAAATATTTGGGTTTTTTTTACCTTGTTTGAGTTAATCGTGTAACATTTCGCACCTCCTATAATTTTACCCTGGTGGCGTCCTGTCATGAAGTTATGGTGTTATTATTTTCACACTGAGCCGGTGATCCATCTGAAACTGAAAAGTGAAATTTGATACCCTATGTGAGACTGTCAGGACATAGGTTGAAATTGATATTGCAAGTCTCGTGACCTGCCCAGGTCTCACATTTTTTTGGTAACTTGGGTTGTTACTTGACTAGAATAGCCAGTTAGAGGGCACACTATTTTTCAAATGTACCAGTGTCTCTTTAAGCTCTGCTTCCATTTCACAAGGTCAAAGGTCATTTCAGGTGTCATGGCCTGTTAAGGCAGGGGTCACAAGCACCACAATGGGACCAACAAAGGTTGGGCCAAGGGTCAGTTAATCTTAAAAAAGTTAAAATCCTATTTTTTATTCTACCACCACAGATTACCTTTACATGTATGAGTTCACTTGAAATGATAGCATCGGATGGACCTAGAAATTTGTAAATAGACTTAATTGATTTGACAGTAGGTCATAATCCTTCACAATGTACCCATGTTGTACTTTGTCCACTGTACGTGATAGCTCGATTATTACATTTGATTTAAACCTTTGTTAACTTACATAGTGATTCTATCGTGCTGCGCTCTAAACACACAATGCAACACAGGTCATTCACTGTGCGTTAAATTTTCATGCGGCATTTTAACTGTATGTTATTGTATGGGTGTATGCGTGTACTTCCATTCACTGTTCAGTGAGTTTTCTAAATGGTTGACATTCACAAACAGTTTCACATAAGGCTGACACTGTCATACCTGTAGACAGGATTTAAAAGAAGTACTTTGCGCTTGATGCATTAAATGAACTTGGTGAAACCAGCATGTGCTGTGAAGCAAGACCGATGTACCTATGAATCACTACTGCTGTGTGCCAATTTAAAAAACATTTTATGTTGGATGCAGGTGAACTTTTACTCGCTAACCCAAAAAGAAAAAGTGACAAAAAATGCAATAAAAAATAAATTGTGGATACTGAATTGTTTTTTGCCAACTAAAAAGAAACAAAATTGTATAGCACAAAGCTTGACTTGTCTTGACTGAATTGACTTATCTTGAGTCCCCGAACTATGATGGCTTTCCATAGGGTTCTAACTTGCATTGCCTTTTGCATCTCTGCTGTCTCTAGTCCTTTGTCCTTCTTAATGATATCCAAGTATTTTAATTTTGGTCTGCTAGGCTTCCTATGTCCATGCATCAGATTCCAGTGGATAAGTATTGATGATATCTCTACTGCGCTGCCTGCAAATCTCATGACTCGTTCTCGGATCTTATCACTCAGTCTTGACAGCTCTCCATATAGCTTTGTGTTCCCAATAAATGTTTAAGACAGTTATGTTCTATTGTTATACAAAATTCCTTTAACTTTGACAAGGTGTATGCAGTGTTTCCCGCCATATTACCAAGGTAGAAAAGCAACTTCCTGTTGTGACACTCGGCGACCATTCAACTGTGTGGCAGCCCGCTATCCATGTGTAGAGATCAGTGGGGCACTCAAGTATGATGACTTGGGGATTGGTACAATGTTCAGGATTGACCACTGTTCTGGCTTCATACCATGTAGGAAGGCATTATTACAGAAGTCCAGCACTAAGTCATCCAGCTCACATCTCTTAAGCACCTCAGGAGGTATATCATCCTCATCACAGCTCTTTTCTTCTATCAATGATGTCTTTGTCTCTTCATATTCCAGCCCCCTGCGGGTTAGGGGTTAAGAATTGGCCCGATGTGTTCCCCTGCATGTCGTAAGAGGCAACTAAAAGGGGCCCCCTGTGGGTTCGGGGTTTAGAATAGGCCCCCTTGCATGTCGTAAGAGGCAACTATAAGGGGCAACTCGTCTGTTATTTGAACAGATGGGTTGTATTTCAATTTAGGATTCTGTAGTTGTCCCCTGCCAACTTTAGTTGGCAAGGGGGACTATATAGAAATGCCCTGCGTCCGTGCGTGTGTGCGTCCCACGCAATATCTCTGGATCTAAGCAAGTGTGTGTGTGTCCATCTCAAGTAGGCGTTGGCTGGGATGTAAAGTGGGTCATGTGACATAGGTCAAAGGTCAAATATGGTCAAAATAGGGTCAAATTTGGTCAAAAATAGGATATATTGTTATAAGCCTTGTAAACATATCTTTTGATCTAAGCAAGTATGGGTGTCCATCTTCGCACCATAGATGTCACCCAAGTAGACGGTGGATGAGTTTGGAGGTGGGGCATGTGGCATGGGTCAATGGTCAAATGCGGTCAAAAATGGGATTAAATTGCTCTAAGCCTTGGCAATGGTTGCAGGATGATGAAACTTGGTGGGTGTGGTCAACATTCAGTGCCGAAAAATTTGAAGGTCATTTCAAGGTCATGTCAGGTCATTCAAGGTCAAACCACTAAGTAGGTGGTAGGATGATGAAACTTGGTGGGTGTGGTCAGCATTAAGTGCCAAAAATTGTTATGGTCATTTCAAGGTCATGTGGGGTCATCCAAGGTCAACTCCATACACATGGTAGTATGGTCATGAAAACTGATGGGTGTAGTACACATTCATTGCCGAAAATTTAAAAGGTCATTTCAAGGTCATGGGGTTATTCAAGGTCAACTAACTCAACATGTGGTAGGTCATGAAACTTTATGAATGTGGTCAACATTTCTAAACCAAAAATTGTGAAGGTCATTTCAAGTTCAAGTAGGGGTCATCTAAGGTCAAATAACTACAAATAGTTGTATGGTCAATGTAGTCAATTTTTTATTTTATTTTTTTTTTATTTTACCGTCAAATTGAAACTGCTATGGCAGCAGCCTCAGTGGTTTGAGAACCACTTATTCCCATCACAATTCTCCCTGTGATTTTAAAATTATATTTCCCTCCATTTACTATCGCGTGGGGGACCTTTGTGGTTTGAAAACCGCCTTGTTTTAAGATTGTAATAATAATGATTGTATAATTATAAGATGTTCTTAAAAGTGTTAAAATTATGATGTGATCATTAGTATGACTTGTATAAGTAGCTTAATATCAGTATCAGTTTGGGTATAATGCTCAAGTGTATTACTAAGTTAAACATTTTTCAAATATACATGTATGAGACCATCTATTTAACCTGTATTTGCCTTAATGTTTCAATATTGTATTGATTTATCTTGTTCTTTTTAAAAGGATCTCATGTTTGGGTCTTCTGATGTGATTGTTGATTATCAGTATTTGAAGTTGAAATTTTTGCTTGATACATGGATGGGTGATGAACTTTGTCATCAGTGTATGATGTGTATAATTATGATTATGAATTTATCAGTATATTGTTTAAAGCTGTGTTTTTTGTAGATGTGTGTTTCCATGTGTATTGTTGCAATCAATTGGTTTATCTTGTTTGATACATGGATGGGTGATGATCTGGTTCATCAGTGTATGAGTGTATGATGTGTATCTTTTTATAATTGTTGTAATTTGAATTTATTGAAATGAAGTTTTAATATTGCATCGTAATAAATAATAAATAATGTTTATTATTTTTATCATATCGTGTTGATTGTCGTTAAATGTTAATACTCACTCATTCACTCTTCATATTCCATGTGGTCAAATGGTCCAACCTTGATATCTAGTTCATCCAGGATAGGTGTTATATGGTTTCTTCTTCGTCTTCTATCACTGGAGCAAAAAAAGGGAAATGTTGGGGTTGAATGGAGGTCTGGCACTTTTGCATGCAAGTAAGGAGTTTTGGCACTTTTGCATGCAAGTCAGTTACCTTTTTTAGGCTTATATGGCATTGCCAGAAAAAAAAAGAAAAGGTGCCAAAAATAGGCTAAATGCATTAAAAAGAAACGGTGCACATTGCATTTTATGCCAACTAAAAAGAAAATCACTGCATAACTCATAGCTTAGAAAAAAAAAAAAAGTGGAAAAAAGGGTTTTCCAAACATAACTGTTTAATATCTATAGTTGTAATATTTAACATCACAGTCATATATATAGCAATGTAACACTGCATAATTACAGTGTTGGTGAAATTGTCTTGCATATGATAATACTATCCTATGTTTATAAACACAAATTAGAATCTGGTTTCAAGCCTGTATACAGGTGGGGTGGGGTTACCCCCCCCCCCACCCCAATCCCACAAAAGGTCCACGTTTTGAATTTTTTTAAAAAAGGTCTCAAAATTAAAATAGATTTGCCACATGTATTTGTTGAGGAAGTGTGCTGTGTACATTTTCCATCCATAAATAGTTACTTTGGTAATGCTTAGACATTACGCTTTATGCTGCTTCACCCATGTCCAAAAGTGACTTTGATTGAGACTTAAAAAACAAACATTTCAATTAAAATGAAAGATTAATCAATCAAGTATATAAAACAAATATACTCCCTTCATTTGAGCCTGTGGTTTAAAACTATATATGGTACCTCTTGGACTACAGTACTCTTTTGCTCCATGCTGCTCCCGTCAGGAAAATAACACTATTGCAGTTACCTCAGGCCCATAGTTAAAGTGACAGGAGGAGATTTTTTTAGGATACAAATTTCTCTCAAATTTCACTGGATTGGTTGTAGACCACCTACCAAGAACGTTTCGAAGGTTTATTGGACAAACAGATGCAAAAGAAACCGCAAACCTTGTTTGAACTTGCCTGCTATCGTAATCGTTCCCTATAGAAAACCATGCTTTGACTTTCTGTCACGCACGACAGAAAGTACTAAATCATCATCTTATTACATAAAGACAGCGTATTCGGCTTATTCACTTCAGGTGTGATCCAATACATTTGTAAGCATTTCAAATATGTAAAAAACCCGGTGTTAGAGAAAAATTGGGGGTGCTTCTTTCTTCTGGAATCCTCCTCATGTCTCTTTAAACCCACAATAATTTTTAGTGATGCCAATCTTGATTGGCAGATCAAAAATCAACTCGATTACGACTGAATCAGCATTGAATTGGGAGAAAAGTTGTCAGCTACCGATCTATCTCACTGATCTCCTAAACTGATAATTAAAGTTTATTAAAATACAACAGATTTTTAAAGCTGTATATTATTCTGTGTGACTATGTCAGTATAAATGTGCTGCCGTTATTTACCACAAGAATCGTGTTGTTGTACACTTTATAAAAGTACTATTATTTTTGCGTATTGTATGCAGAATTTCAGAACAGGAGGTTTTTCGGCGGGTGTAGACCCTCCAAAATACGGATGTGGAAAATTCCACCAACATCCACAGACATAACTGAGCATGCGTACATGTAGTCATGACAGCCATAAGGCTAACGTCCAGTTGTCTAGATGAAAATTCTTTCTGTATGATCCAAAAGAGGACCCCCACATGTGTTTCATCATACATAATTCAGCAGTATAAATATACAATGCTGGCTTGTATTCAATGCAATGTTTCCATATCATATCCTAGTTCCCAAGGCCCTATATTATGGAAAAACTTACCTACTCCCAATAAAAATTCTGTCCTTTCCATTATTTAAAACAAACTTTAAAAACAACCCAAAAAAGATAAAAAAAGTAAAAAAAAACTCTATGATTAATTTTAATTTTATGGAAAAAAAATTTTTTTTTTTTTTCCCTTGCTCCATTTGGCTGGCTGGTATAATACTTTACTTTGGCTATTCATCCCTCTGTCGGTCTGTCGCGTTGTCCGTCCTGTCAGTGTTTGTTGGTATTAGTAATTTGTGCACTGTTTATGTTTGTATATCTGTTTGTCTTATTTTGTCTGATGTAACCCCAAGAACATCTTGCATGAACTATTTTGTATCTTATAAATCAATTATGTTTATATTGTTAGCGATGCTCTTGGATTTCAAGTTTACGTCTAGCAATTTGCTTGTCTTATTTATGTATCTCTTTATTTACCGGGCACTACAACAACACGCTCTGCGTTTAGTAGTGTCCCCATCTCAATCACCATTAATGTTGTTTCAATTCTATAATTATATTGTTTATATTGTATTTTCAATTTAAATTATATTGAATTTTGATGTATATTCTTATGTTGAGATGAAATAAACTTGATTGATTGATTGATTGATATGATTTCAGAGAAGATGTATGAATCGGAAAGCATACGATAATCAGCTGCAGTGGTTGTGCCTTTCAGATGCGCTCCTGGTATGTTGACATCCGCATGAGTAGTGGCATACCAAGGCAGTCAATCCAGATGGGGCAAGATTCCCAAGTCGTCCCGCCAGAGGGGGCAAAATTTGTAAGTCGTCCCTTGTGATTTGTTCCAATTAAACCTGAACTTGACAAAATGCATGTGTGAAAAATGCCAAATTCACTTAATTTTGCCCAAATTTAGGCTAAAATTTGTTTAAATTCCCCAAGGAAGAGGGATAAAAAAGCATATTTTGATTCATATCATCCCGCTTTTTGTGTCGCCTGCCTTAAGCCAGAAGACACATTGGGATCATCACTTTGTCCACTGTTGTGTGTTGTCTGTTGTTGATGTCTTTGTGAAAAAGGGTTAACATTTGCCTGTAATATTCACATACTTTGATGGATTTATACCAAACGTAAGCCATAGATGCAACATGGGAGCCCTCAAAGGTCACATACCAAGGTCAAAGGTCATGTGAGGTCAAGTTGTAAAATGTAAAATTGACCTCAATTGCAAAGTTAAAGTTCAATAGGTGCAACAATGGATCCCTCATTTGTTGATTAGGTCAAAGGTCAACGGCAAAGGTCAAGGTCATGAGAGGTCCCCCGCCCATCGTGGTAGTATAAAATACATAGCGGTCCCTGGTTTGTGAATGGGGCTAAAGGTCACATGAGGTCACCAAGGTCACATGAGGTCACCAAGGTCACATGAGGTCACCAACATGTCACCCCACCCTGCCCCCTCATTTTCACCAAGTTACATCATCGTAGCCCTCACGGAACTCATATGGCATGCAATATATTAACCCTTCAAGAGACAAAGGCAGCCATTTTGAGAATATTGGGTGATTTTTGGGTGCTTTTGTAATTGCTGCCTTATGTTGATTTTAGCAAGTAGATGTCTCTAAATTAGGAAGGTTTTTGTTGAGTGAATATTTTTTCAAAATTTATTATAATATTATAAATACATTTTTATTTTGGGAAAAAATACAATATGTAGCAAAATAAATCCAATTTGAACAAGTTTTGAGTTGATTTTCATGTAAATTTATCAAAAACCGTTTTTTATTTTCAATAAAATAAAAACACTGATTGTGTTATACATGTATGTATGTCAATTGAATGTACTATGCTTATAGTAATGTGTAGTTAGTTGAAATAAACAGGGGCGGATCCAGGATTTTCAATAGAGGGGGGCCCTTTTTTTTCATATTTTTTGCATTTTGTTCCGGGGGGGGGGGGCAACATACTGCGTCTGTTGGTGCCCACACAAAGTTACACGGCGCCTGACTCCCTGTGCCATCATTCTCAGAGATCTACAGGGTGCCATGTGCGTAAAGAAGTCATTTTGATAGATCTACAGTGCACCCGGCGCTCTATGCGGGGGCGCCCCCTCTAAATCTGCCCCTGATAATATTACATTTCAAAAGCATTTCATAAAACAAATCACAATATGACAGCGTTCAAGATCTGACTTGCGTTTAGAGGACAAAATGAGTAAAAACTGAAGTTCAAGAATTTTGAATGAAAACAACTTTTTCTGGGGTAAACTTTTATGTAGAAACTGAATCTGGCATTAGAAATGCAAAATTACCTCTCCCTTAAATGCTACAACTCAAAATACAAACCTCCATGATATCCGAATAGGGAAAAAGAGACAACATGCTAAAACTAGGAATAACAATATTTTTACTGAACCTGTCAAAATTATACCCATAGTAAACATAAGTAATGGTATTCCTATTCTGGAATATGTTTAAATAACTGTAATAATTCATTCTGATCTTAAGTCAGCTAGTGTCTGTGGTATTTTACGTGGATTTGGTATGATATAGATGCTTTTGTACATTAAACGACCTATTGCCGGAAGGAAAAAAATGATTGATAAAAAAATTCAAACTCAAAAATGAGGAGTCCTAAGTCTAAATAAATATGAACTTGTTGTAGGGGGAGGTATTGGGCACAACAAGTTCATATTTTAAATCCCATAATCCCTGGAATTTTTGAGTTTGAATTTTTTTATCAAATCAAAATAATTTTTTCACGCCTGCAGAAAATTAAGGGGTAGGGTAACATTTTGCATTATAATTTTTCTTACTAAAGACTATTGTGTTCAAACTTATTACCTATGCATTGCTATGGCATTTCTGAACAAAATGACACAAAAATTATCTCTCTAGGGTATACCTTTGTGAAATTATGGTCATTTGAAGTCCGAAATTGGGCAAAAACCTCAAATTTTGCGTACTATTTTGTCACTCTGACGTACAATTTCAAGAAGCTCTACACAAAAACAATTTAATGAACAATGCAAACTATTTTATAATAAAGATATGTGAATAATTTAACATTAAATTTAAAAAATAACAACTGGGCTTATTTTTTGTTGTGGATATGGTCATTCCAAATAGACATGTCAAAATTTTTGTCACTCAAAAAGGCCAAATTTTGGCCAAAATTGGCCGAAATATGGATTATATCTCCAAAAGTGAGTACTTTTTACCATTTTAAAGGCCAAAATCAGAAACTGCATGTAATTTTGCCCTAAAAACATTGCATGAATCAACATATTTAGTTGTTTTCATACCTAAATAATTTTTTCACACCAGTGTCCGCCAAACGCAAGTCAGATCTTGAATGCTGTCATATAAACTATAAATAAAGCACACAAATAATAACGGCATTTTATAAACAAACCTCAAGTGTAGCCTGCAGAGTAAACACCACCAGCTGGTTGAACATCCCTTGATACGATGTGAAGCCATGATGTCTGTGTATGGTTGGCTAAGTTGCAACTATCGAAACATGCTGAATTAGATTCACAACAGTGACAACATTAATCAAAAGTTGCATCATGGCCACCATACCATGTACAGAATCAAGTAGTTGAAGCGGAGCAGTTTGCAGTGCTGCCGATCTTGAAAAATACTCTGGTCATCACTGTCATCTTGAAAAAGACAGTTGCTGCCAATGATCTGCAGTATGTTTTTGTCATCTTGAAAAACACAGCTATAATTATTTGCAGTGTTGTATTTTGAAGAAGTGTACAAGTAGTTGAAATACCAAAGTAATTTTGGTCATCACTGCTGTCTTGAAAAAGACGAGTTTGTTTTGAAAAAGACGGCTGTAGCTTGATGAGGAGGTCATAGTCATAGTAACGACCAGTGTATTATGTCGTACTTGATGCAATAACATGTAGAGGCATCGCAGAGAGTGAAAGCTTTCATGCCGTATCAATGATGCTTAGATTTGATGTACTGTTGATACGCCACATGTGCCCTAGTGGGTTCCATGCTTTCGTCGAGAGACATATCTATGGGCGGCTCCACAGCTTTGCCAAAATTTCCAATCAAAATGTCGACTAATGGCTGAATTTTGTTCAGTGGGTTGAATGCAAGATCAGCTCTGTCATTCACTCGCACTTCATTTTTTGCAAAATGAAGACACGATGACAGTAATTGAAACCGATGTTTCGACATTACGCGCACATAATGTGGAGTGTTTGTTAGCCAAAAAGATCTAGTTGAAGAGAAATAATTTCAAGGGCATCATTTCTGGGGGAAGTACCCATTGCAATACGGCTTTACGTGTGTATGGCGCTTCAAATTAGGATTTGCCAACAACTGCGCTGCATACACTTGATACAGATTGGTCTGTAACACCATAATCTCAATCATACCATCAATGAAAAATTCACTAAAAATATCGTATTCCGTAGGGGCTGCAATCTATCGCCCTTTGGATGCTGTGGTATATCACACATGCACACGCACTCTGAGCAATTTCACCTACCGCCATGTCATGACTGCGATAGCAGTCCATGGCATGGGCCAGCCAGATATTCATCACGATCCCCCAAATCATGAAATCACCATCGGAATCATGCTCAATCACTACGCTATCAACAGCTATTTCAGCATCAAAACCACTGTCATTATCATAACCAATCTCCTCCTCATCAAAGCCCAAAAAATCACTATCGCTATCACTATCCCCGTCTGCAAACAAGCGATTGAGTTTACCCATTTTCATTGTTGTTTGTACACACACAAGCGTAGATACCGGTATGTAGTAATGGCGGTGATTCAAGGTCGTGCTGATCGCAGTGTTTCTAGTTTTATTGCAGCCAGCGAAATTTCCCTGTTCGCTGAAATTTCCCTCGACCATTAGGGGCAAGTCCTTCTTTGCCATTGATTTTTAGGAACTTTGCAAGGCTACAAGGCTATTTTATTGGTATTTTGACATTTAAAAGATTGTAGGAAAAAAGAAAAAAAAAAATCATGCAATACCAATTACATGCAGGCGCGGGGGGAAACTGCCTTCCTATTGGGCGGCAAGACCTTATAGTAAATTATTCACGGTCGTGACCAATTGCCTCAAGGGAGATATTAATGTTAATGACGTAAACAAAAGCTGCAACTGAATATTCGGTCATTAGGCACTTAACGTGTTAAGGGTTAACATAACAGACATACACACAGACATACGACCAGAGCAATCCTATGTGCCTTCTGCAATACTTGCAGACAACACAAAATTATAGGAAAAGTAACATAACTTTAAGATCATAGGGAGAATTGCGAATAAGTGATACTCAAGCCACTGAGGCTCCGGCCATAGCATTTACAATGCTGAGGATGACCCCAGATGACATTCGAATGACCTTGAAAATCTTTCGGTAATTCAAATGGTGACTATACCCCCAGGTTTCATGACCATTCAACCATTGCAGTGAGTTGACCTTGGATAACCCAACATTGACCTTGAATGATCTTCACAATTTCACACTAAATGTGACCACACCACAAGTGAGACATACAGCCATTTGCAGTTATTGACTTGTTTGACTTTCTATTTGACCTCCAAAGTTATCGGAAATGACCTTGAAAATTTTTGTATAAATGTTGACCACAACAACAATGTTTCTGATCATACACGTGTACATAGTGATTTAACCTTGATGACCCTGCAGGACCTTGGATGACCCTTCAAAAATTTCAACCACACCCACCAGGTTTAATGATCCTACTTACAATTGACAAGGTTGTAGCATTTTTTTACTGCATTTGACCCTATATATGTTGCGAAGGATGGACACCCACACTTGCTTAGATCCAAGATACCGTGTGGGATGCACAACATGAACCACACACACACGGACGGCAGGGCATTTCTATAGTTCCCTTTGCCAACTAAGTTGGCGGGGGGAACCAAAATTGATCTCAATTAAAAAGTTGGTAAGTTCAATTGGAACAAAATTGAGTCAGGTGCAACATTGGATTCCTAATTTGTGTGAAGTGGACAAAGGTCACATGCAGAGAGGTCAAAGGTCATATGAGGCGAAACAAGGGATACTCAGGCCTATGTATGTTTTGAGTCAGAGGGGTAACTTCCCCCTGCCCCCCTCCCTTCCTTCCCCTCCGGTTGTACATGACTGCGCATGAAGGTCATTCAAGAGCCGGTGATTGAATCATCACCGTAAACCCACTCATGCAAGAAATTGACTTTGCCCGCCATAAAACTGTGAAATAACTAATAACACCCATAATCCAACTATTACCCAACTCATTATTTCTTCAGTAAAAATCAGTTTTGATCATTTAATAATATATAAATTTATTTAAAGTAAACAACAGAACTTCACATCAAAAAAACAAAAAAACATTCAAACATAAACCTTATCACAAAATTCCCACGACTTAAGCTGTAAACAACCTCATGAGCAGATATGCAGGTTGACGAGTATGACCCTCTAGTGACACGAGTGCACATGACAAGCTTGATAAAACACAGCTTATTAATGGATTAATGTCAGCTTGCACAAAGTGTCAAATCGAGTGGTAGTAAAGTAAACAATTTCTTGAAATATATATTGTTGATATAAAAATTTACTTATATATACCAAAACAACCTGTAAGTTGCAGTCATCGCAGCTATAGTTCATGAGCATATGACCAAAAAGCTCCAACTGCGTGTGTGCATGTTTCGCAATCACTGCGTGACTGGTTTGAAGAAAATGCCAGTACTGCAGAGCATCATTGGTATAGAATTGCAGACTGAAGAGCATTGTGGTTTTATAATGATGCAGTACTGCTGCGCCATTGTGGTATAGAAATGCAGTAACTGAGAGCATGTGTGGTATAGAAATGCAGTACTGCAGAGCACTGTGGTGAAGAAAGAAACTAGATATGAAATCGTATTCTGCCACAGAGGAATTTGAAGAATTTAAAAGTGGTTCTTAACAAGTTTTATCATGCAGTATTTTTTATTTTGGCAATTGTAGCTATCCTTTTAATTTATTTTAGACGATTAATATGGGGTTCTGCCTGGCCAAATTAAGACAATGTTATGTAAATAGGCCCTAAATATAAAACATGTTAGCATTAGTGACTGAACCTTCCCTGCCACCCCTTGGTGCCGCCCGTCCTAAGATCATATAGGACATGACAGGGATATAAAATGATGTAAATTAAATATTGGCAAGACACGACTGCGTGGTGAAGCAAAAATAACAAAAACATTATTAGGCATTTTAAGTGTAAAGTGTAAAACTATACAAGTTTCTACTTCTCAGTATATGACAAATGGCAAGTCTATGGGCACATGTGGTATGCAGTGGATCAGCGCGCGCCTATAGAAAGGTGTGGTGTCGAGCCCCGCTGTCACCAATGTGTTGTGAACTGGGCAAGGGGGGGGGCACTGTACCTCGCTTGCCTCTCTTCACCAAGGGAGTATAAATGGGGGGGGGTCGGTACCGGCATATGCTGGGAATGCAAAAAACAGGGGATCGCTGTGCGGGAGGAGTGGCGAACCCCCCACGCACAACAATATGAGGAGTTGGCCCAAAACGCCATGATAGAGAGATGGGCACTCCGCCTGCGGGCGCACCATTTGCAAGATCTAGCAGTTCAGGTAATATTAGCGACTTTTTTTATCCAAAACACTTCTATGGGGGTATAAAAATTATATTTTTCTTGCTTGTATGATGGCACAGACATGCAGTTAATGCAATTAAGCATTTCATTAGCAGCATAGATCCATAGCTGTGGCTCTAGAAATTGGAATTGGCATTGGCCGCTGCCTTAGGCCAAGAAAAAAAAAAACAAGTTTGTCTCAGAGGACCGCACGCATTTTGTTTATTTTTTTTTTTTTTACCGCATAATTTTTTTTTTTTTTTTTAGGTTTTACTCACTTGAAATTTTTATGTAAAAAAATATCCATAAAAAAAAATGAAAATTTTAGGCCGTAAAATTGAAAGGTCAATATTTAAAAGATGTTGATGGAGTGAAGGAACATTTTGGCCATAATATGACCATACCATTTGGAATTGGTTTATTTAAAATCGGACGGTTTTGAAAATTTTACCCCACAATGACCTTGAACAATTGCTTGCATGTATTTTAATAAAGGTCAAAAGATAGTCAAACTGTACATTTCCTTAATCATTGTGTCTAAAATAAGGCCATTTTTGTGCAAACTGAAGTTCAAGCTATCATTTCATATTGAAATGGCAGGGGACATTGCCAGTTTATTTTCTGATGGATCAGAAAACTGTGTTTGCATTTGAGTTAATTTCAGGTAAAATTGGATCTTGAAACCATGGAGGTACCACCATGATGAAACAATGCAAAACTTTTAGCTATTTATTAATTCGTGCAACACTTTTTGTTATGCTAATATGCTTCTCTGATTTACGTGCTTAAAAGACAATTCACTGCCAAACACCATGCACTGTCGACAACAGAACTGCAATTGCCACACGCAGTCAGATTTTTGCATGTATGTAATAAGTATAGGTATCCTAACATACCCTACAAATGAAAGGACCAGAAGCAACCTAATAAGGACAAAATCAGGTATTTTAGTCATTAGTGTCCGAACGGACACTTACTACAACACATAATTGAATGGAGATTCGTATCTGTGAACACTGCCATTGTCTTCCTTTTCCGTCAATTCTTCAGCTGGAAAAGCAACTTATTATAATTCCACAGACTTATCCTTCACTTTTAAAGGTGCAACGAGAGATTTCAAGTCATCCATATTTTCTGTGATTTATAGTGATTTCATATAGATAAGACGCTCAAAAGATTCCCTACCTTTTATTGAGTTACAGAAATAATTTAAAATGAAAACAAAAGGTGATTTGTATATGCTTAAAATTCAATAGAAAACATAGGCTGAATTTCGTATTTGCTCCTATACGAAATTGGAAATTTCACAATTTTGTTCCAAAGAAACAGTTCTCAGCTTAATCCTTACAGATGGGGATATTTTTGATATAAAGCTTTACACCAGTGCCAAAATCAGAATTTTCACATTTTTTCGGGACACCTGTTATTTGAAATCTCTCGTTGCACCTTTAAGTTATTGCTGCAAATTTAAAACATTTTGACTCTCTTGGATATATCACTGATAGTGTCTTTAATTTCATGAAAAAATAGCATAATTTATATCATCTCCATGCATGTAGCCAGGATCCCGCACCCCAGGTGCGGATCCTGCGGCCAATCCAAACCACAACGACAGGGGGTCTGGGCGCTTAAGGCCTGTGGAAGGCTACAGGGGCAGCCCGGGTAGGGGTCCAGAGGGCGAAGCCCACATAAAAATCTGCACATTTGAGCCTTATTTCAATGCCATCTCCTTCATTTCCCTCTTTTTTTAAGACCCCTGGAGTGCATGTGCTCCCTCCGCACCCTCCTGGCTATGCATGCACATGATCTCCATGTTAAATTTTTGTCACATTGGTTGAATTGAAACTCAAACCAATTTATTCAGCCAACAACTTTACACATCGCAGCACGCTAACTGACTGCATAGATTTCAATTGGAAAAAGTGCCTGCAGGCCCTCAATAAGATTCTTGACTGCTATTTTGACCGAATACATTTACAAATTTCTATTCTTTTATTGCTTCCTAATATAGGGAAACAAAATGGTGCCATGACTTCTGATAACTCATTAACTCTACACGTAACTCGATACAAGTACTAGGCCTAGGTCATATTGCAACAAAAATAGGCCTGACTGCAGCTGTGTGGGAGATTTGCCTACTGACCATCTCTATTTGCCCTGATAATACTGGAACAAAGCTGCTGAATTTTGAGAATTCAGGACAAACCTTTAAATAGATAATGGATTAGCCTTATTTCTAATATCTATATTTCTGAATGTCCATCAGTCTTGACTATAATATACGCAAAAATGCGACATCATGATCACTCACGTTTTGCTGTAGTGAACTTTGCTGTAGTGAACTACGGGTCACCCGGGTGCATGTTATTCATGCTATTTGTAATCATACCAACATGCAGCCTGTTTATGACTGAATGATTCATGATACAAAAGGTCGGTTTTCTATTTTTTCATTCATTATTATTTATTAGTGTACTGTGTGAAGTTCAAGATGTATTGTATTTAGATAATGTAGCTTGCCAAAAATGATAATGTTGAACGAGACTGTATCTCGGCACAAAGTTCATAGCCGGGTCATGTTGTTTCATTCAAATACCCGGATATACATGTATAGTGCATACCGTAATAACAGATGTACATAACTGGATTGCTCTAAATATGGTTTTCTTAGTAAACATTTTTTTCTTGTGAATTTTCAGTGTGTAAAATATGAATTCAAGTTGTTGCTCATCATTGAGATTTCAGCAAATGCTCAAAATTATTTCAGTCATTTTGATCCTATGATGAACATCAGAGCAATATTGGTTTTTGGGCTGAAGTGATGACAGGTTTACCTCAAAGCTGTTTGACCCCATGCAAATCGTCTCCTTTATTTTTAGAGCAATTTTAAGCAGTGGCGACACAATTTTGACAAATGTTATAAGTAGGGACATGCGAGAGCTATTACCTCTGCAAAAATCAGAAAAATCCTTTGTGGGAATCTTGCCATATAGGCCTACAAAGGTCATGTTTTGTATGTTATAGTGCCCTCTATATGCCTGTTCTCCATAGAAAGACAAGTTAAATTTTAAAGAAAAATCTTATTTGCCCAGGATGAAATAATCCAAATTAGTTGTCAAAAGTGTGTTGCCATTGATATTTTTTGTTTTATTCTGGATTTGTCATAATAAATGAGACTTTCAAACAGCTGTGACCTCATTGGTCGATGGGTCAGTGATGCCTATTAGCTGTTCATTAAAACATCACCATCTCTTGCCAACATCTCAAGACAACTAGGGACACTTGACTGCGAACTATTGATACCTATGAGACATACCTCACAGCACAGTTGTTTTGTGGTTATCCCAGAATTAGCATATTTCTGACTGTATAAAATATGAGGGGGAGGTGGCCAAGCGGTCTAAGGTCCTGAACCCTCGGCAGGATATAACATCGACAGCTCCCCTGGTTCGAGCCCCCCAAGAGTCTGGTTTCATGGTCATGCATATGAAGGCCGGAAATTGCATAATTGTGTAAGTGTGATTATGGAATTTCTCCTCGATCCCACCCATTGTGTAGAATGTGCAGGTATATACAATGGGTACCTGGGCGCCTCATGGTTCGGAGAGTCATGTAAAGTTGTTGGTCCCGTGTGTCAGTGGAGTCAATCCTGAGCACGTAAAAAGTTGCAGAGGGCACATGTGGTCTAGTGGATACAACAACATTCTCATGACCCAAAGGTCCTGGGTTTGAGTCCCGCTGAAGCCAATGTGTTGTGCACTTGGGCAAGGCACTTTACCTTGCTTGCCTCTCTCCACCCAGGTGCTAAATGGGGAGCTGTTAGGAATATTGTCCATTGAGCACCGCCCAAAGGTATGAATATATGCCTTGGGCATTTGTAAGGCAGCTGACATATTCTAGTGGCAGCGGAATAAATGTAAAGCGCTTTGATACATTGTGAAAAGCGCTATATAAATGTCAACATTTTATCATTACAACTGAGAGTCAAGTTTGGAAATGTAAGCAAATATTTTCATGTGGAATTTAAAGATGGGATTATGAATGTAGCATTTGAAATTTTACAGTTTTGGCCAAAGTTAGATATGAGATTGTCATTTTGGAGGTGCTTCAATAAAATCCAGAAAGAGAATTAGACTTCCTGAAGTTCTATGCAATTTTTCCAGCAGTCATATACCATTGTAATACCTTACTCTTTTTGTTTCCCATAAAGAATGTTGCAACTTCAAAGTGTGGATTGTGTGGTCATGATGGGAAGATATGCCAGCTTGAAGACAGGTGGGTAGCAGAGAATTATATATGTACTATAGTCCATACCTCCATGCAGTGATGTCATAGCCTTGACGCAGCTTTGACGCACACATCAACATATGCCGTCTTTGTGCGCGTGTGTAAACCAGCGCACATGGTTTACTGGTGTGACCATCAAATCTCGCACTGACGTCACTGCACGGAGGTAGGGAAATGGAGTATAGTTATTGTTGCTATTGTCCCAACGTTCAGAATAGGGACTATAAAATGAGCTGTGTGTGAAAATGTGTGTGTTTGCATGACATATACTTCATGAGGACCTAACACAAAAGAAATTCTTTCGAACAAATGCCCTTGGAAGTAAAGCAAAGATCCTAGGAAGTAAAACAATGGGATTTATTCTGTGTTTGGCTTTATGAAACATAAGGCGGAGGATGCTGTTCCTTTGAAGCAGTGGCGTAGTCAGGATTTTTGTGATAAGAAGGCACAAATTTGTAAATGTACTGACACGTGGAATGTACAGACCCAAAACAAATTTGGTGTTGCATCAAAAATCTGAAATAGTCAAGTAATTTTATGATTTGACCAAAAACAAATTGCAAAAGAAACAATTTTGGTGTTAACCTACTGCAAAATTGTCGAAAAATAATATATTAAAAGTTTACCAAAATCAACCTAGTGGCACATGTAGAAATGGGGGGGCACGTTTGTACAGAAGGGTTCAAATTGATTACAAGGATTTGTACACCTTATTGGGGTAGTCCTAAGGTTACAGAAATGCATAGTTTGTCCTATTATGATTCTATAGTTTTAGTCCAGACTATTTTTGTAAAGAACCGCTATCTTAAATTTTCCCGCCCACTGAACATATTTTGACTCGTTAACTTTTGAAGTACAACCTGCAGACTAGGGCAAGAAATACCTTTTTAATCCTGAAAGAGTACGAACATGTTAGTATACTTTTCAACGCGCTTTGACCCTTTCATGTTTTGATCCCTGCATGAACCTTGCTCATTAAAAATACCACATTCACTCCCTTAATTTTAGTAAACTTATGATAAGAGTTTCTTAAGGTTTTCATCACTACAATTTTGTAGAAAATTTAGTATTTTGCAATTTATTAGTTTTGGGTTAAGGCATCATTTGTCATAACTTGACTGGCTTAAAAAGTTGGTTGGGTGGGGGGAGGAGATGAGGGGAGAAGGACATCAAACAAAATTAAACAATTGTATATAAAGATATCTAACAGCTATGCCTTCATCCATCAATAAACATCCATCAAACATACAAAAAGACTATGTTATGCATGACACGTTCCCCACGTTCAGATGCCAATAGGAAAATTCGAAAACAAATCCAAGTTACTCATATAAAAAGATTAATGTTTGAGATGGCAGGTCTAGTCTCTGATCATAATGACTGGGGTCTAGAAGTAGACAGATGATATGATTATACATTGAGTTTGTGGCAAACCAATTTTTGTCATTGGCCTTATTTTCTATTTTAATCCAATGATTCTCAGATCCATTATGAGTAGCTTTCACAGTGAGTGATAAAATCAATCACTAGAGAGCGCATGTTAGAATAAGACTTTGGCAGGTGGTCAACTGTGGTAGAACTCACTGATCCATACACAAAACCTATGACACATGATTATTTGGACAGGTGCATGAGCCGGACACTTAAATCAGTAACCAATATGTCTACTAACATTGACTATTGATTAGTTATTACATTTAGAGGGACCGGGACCTCAGAGGTATAATCACAGTGGTTAACCCACTCTACTAGGGGTTATCCCTAGAAAACTGACCAGGATGGTTGGGACAATCAGGGTTTATCATCCTGCCTCTTCTCGAATCTGACTGTGATTCTACATGTACAGTATGGAAGCTCTGTACAGGGACCAAAGGACGGGATGCTTCTCATGATTCATTTGCCTAAGTCCAAATGAACCATGGGGAGAGCAGAATCTGTTTTAATCAATAGTTCTATACGAATTAATTCAGAATTTGTACCCGATTAAATCCCAGCTAGTGGCCCTACCAGGGTTTAAACCGGGGACCTCCAGCAACAAAAGCTAATATCCTAATCAATGGGCCACGCTTTCCATATGCTGTGACTAGGACACATGCTAGGTCTTGAAATGTCTTAGCTCTATGTGAGTACTTGGATAGTTTTATGAACTTTCAATATTTGCACCATATTTTCAACTCTCATGATGAAAACATTTTCAGAGATCAACAGCATGTTCAATCAAGGATATAGTTGTTCACGTTTATTGATGGATTTTGGTGAGTCTTAGACACTAACCCTTGGTCAGCAATTTATACATTGATCTCAATGCATGGGTCAGACGTCTTTTAGATGGCTTCCAAATTGCCTGCTAAACATTTGGAAGGCCATCTTAGTTTCACCACTAACCTGGCT
The DNA here is from genome assembly GCA_023653785.1 of Ophioderma brevispina. Taxonomy (NCBI): domain Eukaryota; kingdom Metazoa; phylum Echinodermata; class Ophiuroidea; order Amphilepidida; family Ophiodermatidae; genus Ophioderma; species Ophioderma brevispina. The sequence goes on along the minus strand of JAMKCH010059083.1, from coordinate 3,520 downwards.
CCCGTAGGATCAAAAATCTTGGAGGACTACTTTCTTGAAGGGGCTCTGGAAAAGTGCTTTAAACTGCCTGAAAAAATGCACTAGTTTTTATTAAGAAAGTGATGAAAATTCATGATGACATGGTAGACTGGTCTGTTTTCTCAAACTAAGCGGCATTTGGACAATTTACTCCGCGGTCAACAATTTCACATCGATTTGCAAATTACTAGCTTGCCGACTAAGAGAATCTTGGGTTGCCGGTCGACATCGGGCGAGTTTGGTGGTTCGTACAAAAATTTTCAGGGTAATCCTTGTTCAAAATTTGGTTTATTGGTTATTGTAGCTGTACTTTTGGGGTGAGTTGTGTTCCTGTGTGAGAGTTTTAAATGTGGACAGAACCGCTCAAAGTTGCCATTTTTTTCCATGACTACTGGTATAGTGAGTTAGTGGTGTGTAACCTCTAAAGGTTTTGAAATGCTTTCAACTATTCTGGGTGGAGCAGAAATTGTTATACCGTATTGTTCCTACTAATCGCCAGGCGGGCGGTTGCATTTCAAAAGGGGGCGTTTATTACAGTCAAAAATGGAAAGTCAAAAATCCCTGCAAAAATCCTACCTTACACAGTTTATAAAAGATACTGGGGTCCAGATGTTGTTGTACACATGAAATCCAAGAACAGCAACTTTGCTACTTTGTAGAAAGCATTGAAGACAAAACAGCGATTTTGATACAGATTACGACAGTCCCGGCCCATAAATCATGTGATTAGGTAAGATAATCTATTTGTTTGTTTTTGTTTTTTCCAAAAATGTAGGAGTGTTTATTTGAGCAGTTTGTGTTTGTTGAGTTTATTTTTTTTCTAGGAACAGCACGGTAGTTCAATATTTGTAAAAGTCTAGTTTGTAAATCAATGTGTTTGTGCACAATACCGACTATGTCCATTTTCGGAACATGTAAGCGTGTGAATGCAATGAGTGCATATGCCTGTTCCAATTTCAATGGTCAAAAGTACATGTTCTTGGTTCATATCGGACTATATATTAGTTGATTCTCGTCAGGTGTAGAGTAAAGATGTTCTAGCTGTAAGTTCTTTGGAAATGTGGTTTAATTCCTGACTGCAATTAAATTACAATGAGAAAAAATGGTTAAATTCTCTGCAGTTTAAGCATGTTGCAACAGCATAAAGGAATGCAATTTCTAACTTAAAAACCTTTTCAACCCTGGTCAGTTTTAAAACATGTTTACCTACAGGTTTCTGATTTGCATTTCCTTCCAAAGGGGTACATCCGAGGCTTATAAAGTGGCTCAGCATCTACACAAGCGCTGACGATGTGTATGGTGATACATTTTTAATCCAACCTCGTTTATCCGGCCACCATTTATCCGGAACCTTCTATTATCCGGTTGCACTGTGGCCGATTGCGCCTGCCATGGTGTATTTTTTTTCTATTTTTTCCTTTATTTTTTCGTTAACTACCTATTTTTTCCGTTGAACTCGTATACTATCTATATAATAGACTTACCAGTAAGGGCTCCACATCCTTTTATTGGGTTGTTTCGGGGGAAGTTCTCCCTACAACGAGGTCAATCGGGACCACATCCCTCAAAAATCATAGCGGCTCCACCATGACCGTGATAAAGATGCAATCAAAAACGTTTTGGCCGATGGAAACATATTTCTACGCGGTTTCAATTTACCGTACAAAAACACCAACAACAAACACTGATTTTGCCGGCAATCTAAGCACACCATAAATGGACCGATATGAGCATCAATAAAATCGGAAAACGGAAAAAATGAAAAAAAAAAAGTAACAAATAACAGTACAGACTTTCTTTCAAACCCAACAAATTTTAATAAAATTTTTTTTTTTTTTACAAGTTTTAAACATCTTTCCAAACCCGGAAGTCATTTAGCTCAAACTTGATCGGCCATTCCCAAGCTTCCAAATTTTGCACATCTATGCAGCTTTCGTAACACGAGCTCGTATGATTGGAATTTCTGTTTTTAACAGGGATTTAGATCCTATTTCCGATTAAAATCTGTTTTCTTGTGGCCTAGAACTGTTACGGATGGGCCCCGCTGTAATGTCGTCGGTTTCGAACATAACCGCGGCCTGCTAGTAAATAGGCAATGATCGGCCATTGACCAGTGAGGAATTTTGACAGACGATCGATCCTGCCGAATTAGATATCCAATTAGATATAGCAATAATTGAAAAGAAACATGCAAAAACAAGTGGTATAAATCCGTTTTTTCTCACTATTTCCATTTCATATCATTCATAAAACTCACCATTTGTTATTGTTATAGCAATGTATAAATAAATTGCACACACTGAATCCACACTGAACTTCACCTGTTTAGGCCTGTGTTTGAGCAGCATCGCATTCGGCCAAATCGCATATCCGGATGAGCGCCGGTCCCGACGTGGCGGATAAACGCGGTTGGACTGTACCTGTCATAATAATGGTAACTTTGGAAGGAAATGGGAAAATCCGAAAAACATGTAAGGTAAACATGGTTTCAAAACGGAGTAATTTAGGTAATCAATGCAGGAGGTGACGGTGGTTTATATATTGGACTGAAGAAAACCAAACTGCACTAATCTAACAAATGCTTACAAGAAACAAAAACTAAGAATATAGAAGAAAAGATGCCCAAAACCAATTGTGACGCACAAGAGGAACAAAAAATAAACATGGGTTCTGAGAATACTGAACGGTTAAACATAATAAACTAGATTTGATAGACTTGTCAAGTCAAGTCTGAAATCCCTGACTGACAGTCAAAGCTGTTACAGTGCACTCTTGATGGAAAGAACCCCATATGGGTTAAAAGTCCATTTTTTATGGATAAAGTTTTTACAACCTCCAAGGTTGTAATTTAAATGAATAAATAAACAGATGGGTTAAGTAATTTTTTCATCAAAACATTTTTGATCTGAAAACAAGCTCACTACAATTATTGAAGGAATTACCAAATGTGAAAACTGTTTAATTGTAATGTATGTTTTTCTATGAAAGACCTGGTAATGTATGGGTGCTTCAAATTATGGGTTGTGTATATGCATGCCTGCCTTCAGTGACCATTAATAGCTCAAATATGGAACAACCCATTGCATTATCAGGCCATCTGTGATAGAAAAAAAAACAGAGAGACATACTTACAGATACTTATATTTAACTGTATCACTTGCTGAAGAAGGGAACACGGAAGGTTTGGCCAAATCTTCAATCTTAAATTTATGAAGAAAAAAAAAAAGATTCAACACCAAAGAGGCTCATCGCATGCTTCAAATCAACCTCAATGGGGCCTCTGCCATACAATCCTACACCACCTACTGAGAGTGAAGCTTGACCGGCAACTTACAACCGGCATCACCTCGAGTCCGTATGCGCCAAGGTATTCTTTGAGGAATACCCTCCTGTGCTAAACTTGTTGGATCTTCATGGGGTGCCCAGCCCAATGATCTACGCCACCACCACTTTGACTCTGGTCTACAGCGCTGCTGAGTATGCCACCCAGCAAGGTGCAACA